>JAWPGT010000057.1:0-146196 GCA_034638255.1 Coprinus comatus
TTGAGTTCCACAAATCAGTATGGTGCCCCCCATTCCTCCTTGGATCTCAGGAAACAAGCCCGGCTGGTATTTTGGTCCAAATCATGACAATACCTATCTTGATAATGTCCCCTACTTGGATTCGGTATGTGACTGCTGCTTCTTTCAACGAATGCGAATTCATATACTTTATGCTAGGTGTTGTGTGAATGGCTAAATCAGCTTCCAGATGTACTGCACTGCCCAAACACGTATCCTCATCCACAACATCAATCCTCCTATACTCCCTGGCCCGTTACCACACATAACACTCCAACCATACATCATCGTCAATACTCTTATTATACACCCACCTATGAAACGAGTCCTGTTACTTCCATCGAGACAACGTCGACAAAGTATTTTCATACGAAGGCGACCAAGTATCAGGTTGCAGCAACCAAGTACTCATCTACCAAGCTCATAACAAAACACCAATATTCAACTACGACTGCAACACGACATTCATCCACTATGCATACTACCAAGTCTAGAACTTTGACATCTACAACCAAACGTCCCTCATCATACACTTCGAGTCACGGATATGGATATGGCTCTCCATCAGGTTCTTACTCGTCGCCATCTCCCACTGGTTATATCCAACCACCTCACACAAATTCTCATGGTCCACCATCAAGTACGACACAAGGATATGGGTCCCCCATAACAACTTCTGTGGTTTATGTACTTCCTCCAACAAAACCTGGAGGTTATGGACCCCCCGCCTTTCAAACTTCTTCTACGTCCAGTGCATACGGACCACCGCCTACCTTGAGTTTACCCCAGGGTTGTAGTTCGACAACACCTACATATTCTTATACTCCACCTATCTATGGTCCACCTACCCCATCTAACGGATATACTCAAGTAATACTCAATATCACCGCAGCTGTACAAGCTGATGATTACATGACATTTGGATTGGTTAACACAATTGAAGGTGAGTTTAATTTGTTGAAATTGCAAAAGAAGTTGTTCCTGACTGTCGTTATATTTCTTTTTTGAACAAAAAGACTGCCTGAAAATGTGTGATGTATCAGAAGAATGTGGATTTGTTAATAGTATGTCTATATATCTCTCTACTACCAACGATAACTGATTAATCTTATTTATTTTTTCTTTAAATAGCTTATCACGACGTTCATGGAAAGGTAGCTTAATATATGCATATAGTATTCATGATGAAACTCATTGAAGCGAACTTTAAAGGATGGAAGCTTACTCTTAACTTGCTCTTTGTTCAGAACTTGCCATGGTCCCGAGGACGCCGATAATGCGGGAGGTCAAACTCAATCAGATGGAACTATTAACTATATTCTCAACAGTGATGGTTGGTGTAAATTATCTTGAATCACCACCGATTAGAATATACGTAGAGACTAGTCATTCTTGGGAACAATCTTTTAATAGTTAAAAAATAGATCTTGTTAGTGAACGGGCGAATGCTTCCATTTCTTTTTGGTGACCGAATGGCACCAGGTCAAAAACGACGAGTGAAGAAATCGCCGACATCCGACTTGGTATTTCCGAGTCTGCTCCGATGTAGTGTAATCCAATGTAACGCTTGGCACATCCTTAAAGAGCTTGTGTGATGTGAGCCGACATCCATGACATCCATAATGGGACACAAACATCGAGATTTAAAATTCAGTGAGGGAGTGGTTTAAAAATAGATATGCATTTTGAGTAGCCTGGGAGGTTATTTATTTATTTATTCACTTTGTGATGAGTGAAAAAGAAGGGAGGAAACTAACGTATATCTGTAATTCATTGCCAGATTTAATTTGCCCGGGCATATCATAGAGGAAGAACCTTGTAACTCACTATCTATTGGCCAATTCCATCGCCAAACTCGGGTGCTTCGCGTAAGTAGGAAGGAAGCAAGCAGTAGATAAGGTTTCTGCGGTAGACATTTTTTTTGGCGGTCGAAGTTGAGGAGTAGGTTAGCGAATGATGCATGAGAGAAGTGAGTATCAGTGACTCATCACGTTGCCGGAGCCCGTTCTGTTAGAATTTTTGGGGTTTGCTCGAGCATTTGGTAAAAAAATTGTGATAAATTCATTATTGAGTGTCTTGCTCTATGACGGATTTATGGAGCGCCGTTGTATATAAATGAGAGCAACTTTTCAAGGAGCTGTCATAGTACCTCTAGCGACTCGTCATATCAGAAACCTTTAGATATTCCGAAGGGATAATTTATAATGTAGGCAGTGATCAGTGATATAATCAGAGTAAGTTGGGGAACGTGAAAATATAATTCAAACAATGGCTTTTATCGCATTCAGAACGTGGTGCTCAACAAGAATCAGGCAAACCGATAAACACAATATAGCATCAACTGCCTGCCAGAACACAAAGAGGCCGTTGCTGATTATCCTACTTTTCTATAAGTGAATAAGCTAAAGGAGTGTTCAGTAACAGTGATATGTTCCCATCTTTCAACGACTGGTGCACATTATCCATAAATGTAACCTTCGGTTCCTGGGCATAACACCATAAAATACGTCGATCCACCAAAATGAAACATTCCCAACTGATCTCCATTCTTCCCATGATCCCCAACTTTTACAGTAGCTTCACAAGACGACACTTCCACCATTCCCACCATTCCCAAACACCTTTAACCAATTTCAGGATTATCAGTCTCGATAACGATAACATCCGTGTCGCAACATGAGTCATGAATACTTGGGAGAAAAAAAACAGGGTTATTATCGAATGTGGTGGCTGGAGAAATAGCACAGTATGTTCCTTGTACATGTACTATCTTAATAATAGAACCATCCACAGGACTATGACAATGATAATTACAAGCACTAAGATATACTTAATAAACCGTTCCTCCAACGAATTGAGTTGAAAGTACATCATGATTGAACATATGTGAAAGTGAATAAGGTTCGCCTTTAATCAAAAAGTTATCGAATTCTTGAACGTTTGAACTAAGTTTATAAGCGACGGATTCACAAGAGAGTTGTCATGACGTTTGAATTTGAGTCATGAGAGGAAAATTCAGGGATAAATCGACGAGTAAAGAAGTCATCCCAAGGAGTAAATCTCATACTATTTCTGTTCAGGATTACATTCATAGATACCAGCCAAATGTGGGATGCTTTTGCTAGCCTCAGGGCCAAACCATTTGCTGTCCCTCCGTAGTGGGACGTATCGAGACTCTGGACTTGAAAGGAATTGTCCCCATGTATCCAATATTTTCTTGAGTTGAGCGTTGACTTTGAGATTTGCAAATGCGTGTAGTGGTGTGGAAGGGGGATATGCTTTTCGGAAATGGGTTTTTCTTTTTGACCAATCCAATGTGGCTTTGGGCAGAAAGTACAGTAGAAATGTTGTATTGAGAAGTGTAGGCATGAAGTTCACGATGATTGTTTTTGGGACACTTGAATGCTACTGCGAACATTGAATACTCTGACTGACTTGTGCAACCCTTGAGCTAGCAAGTAATTGAATATTGACTGTCAAAAGGCAATTCCTGTACCGAGGAACAGGAATCTGGTGGAGAATATATGTCCTATTAAACTGGAAGGGGAACGCGTTATTGCAGATTCGATATTGGACAATGTATCTAAGTTTATTTCAAATGAATGCATTCGCCACCTTTGATTAGAGGCTAGAGCGCGACAGAGAACAGTCAACTTATTTTAAGGACTTGTTGGAAGAGGAAGTCCGAAGAACTGAAATTAATGATTGTGGTCCAGGGTTATGTTTTGATGCGTCACGATCAAGAGGACCACCCAAGGACCACCATGCAGCAATCGGGCTGATAGAGTGTCCGTGGGGGTTATCATCATGGGACTCTGGGTAATCGGTAGGTAGGCAGACTGACTCCTGAGACGACTTTAGTTCTTGCTTATCTGATGAATTTGAAATAGCTGCGCGTGATGTCACAAAGTGCCGCGTTTCAGGCAACCCATTGAGATCCTTATATCTACCCTCTTGACCCTCTATCTCTCGAGCATCGTCCACCACCATGCCAGCTTCAGATGCAGTTCTCACACAGATATTGGCTCAACTCGAGTCTATGCAGCTCAACCAGCAAGCTATGCAAGCAAAGGTGTGCTGACCCCTATTGATATATTAAGCCTACGCCACTCACCTTATCACTACCATCTAGCTCGATGTCTTAACTACCAAACCTAATACAACTCCTCTAGAGCCTTTTCCTATCCCACAATCACCACCCAAGGTCGAGAAGGAACTCGTTCAACCCCAGAAAGTTCCACTCGCTGGAACATCCAACCAAACAATTCCATCCGCAACAATGACTGATCGCGAACGAGAAAAGTTGCTCTATCCAGGTCGTGTTAACCTTACTAGTAAGTACCATGATAATTAATTACAGGATAACGACAACTTAACATCTCACCATTCATCAGCTTATCCTGACCAACATGGTATCAAACCTCATCCGCTCAATTGGGGTTCATCTGAACCTCAGGAAAGAGGTCCAGTTATTTGTTCTCGTGCTACATCCTCACTTAAACAACGTAATGCCATTGGTGCTCATTCCGGATCTTATTCCATCTATCGAGCTCTATCAATTGCAATGGGTTCCCTTTCTCCTACACACAAACCCGATTATACTATGACTGAACCACCAGTCAACTTCCCTCCTCAATCTGGTTGGTTTGATCCAAAGAAGATTGTTTCTTTTGACCCTTGGGGTCATCTCGTCCAAACCGTTTTTACTAAGGAGATGGATGAAGGATTGGATATTAGACCTAGTATTGCAGTCACTAAAGCTCATCTCAAGATGAGTGAACTTGATGATGCGGCTAGGAAAGGTACCCTAACTATCGACGGGGAAGTTGTTTTCAAGAGTAGGCCTTTGAAGAATGAGGATGGATCAGAGAGTACTGAGGAAAGTGGCGTTGAGGTATTTGTTAGTAAAGCGGCTGTTGAACCTGTTTGGCATCTCCCTGGAGTTGCAGAACGTTTTGGAATGTACGTGTTCATATTTGATTGACCCTTTGAACATCATCAATGCGTTTTGACCCCCCACTAGCTCCGAGAACCTCTTACGTCGAGCTCTCTTTGAAGATACCGGAGGAATGTACCCAGAACTCATTACTCGTCCAGATATTAAGGTCTTCTTACCACCCATTGGCGGACTCACTGTCTATGTCTGTATGTACACCATCCTCACTTCTCTTCTATCACTGAAAACGAAGGCTCATAAAACCTTGTTTACAGTTGGTAACCCTGCATACCTCTCTGATGAGAGTAAGGTATTGACTTTACGTGTCCACGACGAATGTATGCTCTAGCTTTTTCTCCTTCCTCCTCTTCCATTACTGTTACTTATACATTGGGGGGAAATAGGTAATGGTTCCGACGTATTTGGATCGGATATTTGTACTTGCAAACCTTACTTGGTTTATGCTATCGAAGAATGTATCAAAGGTGCCCAAAACGGTGGTGTTGGTGTAGTAGTTTACTTCAGAAAAGAAGGAAGAGCTTTGGGTGAAGTTACCAAGTACGCATCCACTTCTCTCTTCCCTCTCTCTTCTCCCTCCTCCTCTACCCATTTCCCCATCCAATATTAGCAAGCAGTTCGGTAAACTGATGACTGACGACACATCACTTTTTATTTTTATTTTTGAAAATCAGATATCTAGTCTATAATCTTCGCAAACGTGGAGGCGATTCAGCAGATAAATACTTCAAATCCACTGAATTAATTGCTGGTGTTAAAGATATGAGATTCCAAGCTCTTATGCCTGACGTACTTCATTGGCTTGGAATTAAGAAGGTTGATAATATGGTTAGCATGAGTGATATGTGAGTAACTCTCTACTTCCTATTTCGAATTCTCATTAGCAATCGAATAACAATTACTAATGGTTTTTTTATTTCCATGTACCTATAGGAAATACGATGCGATTGTTAAGAGTGGTATTCCCATTCTTAAAAGATACGATCTCCCAGGTACGCTTTTCTGATCCTACTAGTTCTAATATACTTCTATTACGACCATAACCCATTTAAGACTAAACACAAACTTATATTTTTTTAGACCATTTGATTCCTCCCGATTCAAGAGTTGAAATCGACGCAAAAATCGCAGCTGGGTATTTTTCAAGTGGAAAACAAGTAACAGAAGCTGATCTTGTTAAAAACTGTTGGAAGAACTTGGGAAGAGAGTGAACATTAAAGAGGAGAGAAGGAAGGAAGGACGGAGGAGAAAGTGTGATGCCTAACCTTTTTTTTTTTTCAAGTGTTCGTTTTTGCAACCCCTTTCCAG
Source organism: Coprinus comatus (assembly GCA_034638255.1). Lineage (NCBI taxonomy): Eukaryota > Fungi > Basidiomycota > Agaricomycetes > Agaricales > Agaricaceae > Coprinus > Coprinus comatus. The sequence continues at coordinate 6,281 of JAWPGT010000057.1, forward strand.
TGCCTAGCTGTTTTGTAATCATTTCGCGTTGATCTTTACTAACTAATTCTCTTCGTGTTTTTTATATACTTTTGTGTTCATTTTTGTGATTCGGACGGCGGAGAGCTTTTGTACTAGTTGTACCTCGTAAGAATGTTCACATCCAAGGTTGCGCAGGGATTTTATGTTGTAAAAATCTTTTATGTGTGGTAGTATGGGATAGGAATGTGATACATGTAATATACTTTTGTTTCTTGCACTTGATTCATAAAGGATAGTGGGTGTCAATTACGAATACTTGGAACCTTGTCTATACCGACGACAAGAAACACTAGCTTAGACACGCCCGAGGATACACTGAACCCTTGTATATTTCTGAGAACGTAGAAGTACAGGAACAAGAGTGTCTAATCTACTTTACTATTTTCTTATTCTTTATATATGTCCTTTCTTTATTCATGTCGTCATACTAATTATAACTGTTGTAAGCCTCAGGCTTACAATACTTTTGTTCAAAATAAATTGCGTGTCCTATACACCCTTTCAAGACCCCGAGGTCATGATAAACCATTGATCGTCGATCATCAGTGAACTTTGTAAAGCTCTGCAGAATCTGATATAATAATGAACGGTCAGCCCCTTTTTCTCAAATTTTAAAACTTTTAGTACTTAAGTTACCCATGTCGAAAGAATGCTCCCCCAGTAATCAAGGTAGGATCATGTACATCTGAGGTTCGTTCAATAACCTCCACCCTCGTCCGACTTGCTCGTCTCACATCTTCATGAGATTTATCTGCATTAATTTCTACCACAATAAGCCTCTACCGGAAACCTGTATTAATCGTACCACGAATATGGGGTTTCTCGTATTCACGGATTAACATGGAACAAGCAGGTTATGAGAGTATATATAGAACTTTTGTATTACATATCCCAAGGCGTTTCGCATATACAACAAGTTCAAGTTGAAGAAGGATGTGGAGACAGCAGATCGCGTACTCGAGAAATCCACATTTCTCGACTCTTTTCCCTCTCTGGCCTCCAGTTCCAAACTTACGCAACCTCCAACAACGATTTCCATTTTCGAGCACACTGGACCCTGACTCAACAACTCGGCCGTCACCACAACATCGGATGCTCCACATAGGCCAACGGTTCATTCCTTTCAGAAAAACTTCACCAGGAACAACGCGCTCGAAACTCAGGAGACAGGGTCTACATTTCAGTTTGGACAGCTTAGCAGTAATAAAGGACACGAGGTCCGTTTCTTTCTTTTTCTTTTCCTTTCTTATTCTATTGTTCCTATTCCCTTTCATTTCTTTTCGGCGCCCTGCGCTTCGGTGGTTCAACACCACGTCTGTTCCTGAGCATTCAACTGCTCTTTTCCTAGCTAAAAACATTTTCTTTATTCAATTTTCCACATGTCCGAAACTTTAATCTATGAACACGCGTACTGCTTAATGAACATTTCTAGTTTTGTGCCATAAACACGGGCTTCGAAGCCCTTCCTCATTATCCTACTCTCTAGTATAAATACTACGGACGATGTAGTAGAAAGACAGTGAATTTTACCCCGACTTTTCTGCTTATAACCACTCTCGAAACTTACTCGAAAATCGCTCACTTCTTATTCAAATCTTCTCAAACTTTCGCTCACCACTCACAACGTTCCCTTCTCGAACCCTTCGACAGTAGTTTCGGACTCGAAGCTCTGACAGCTGACGGACGCAGCTGTACTCGCGTTTTTATATTGTTGTGAGACGTTCTTTTTATCTTCAAGGAATTGAGGGAGAAAGCCTTCTTCGGTGTTTGTACATTGATTAAATGGGGGCTTTGCCTACGAAAAAAAAACCAATTGCGTCATTTCCAAGACAAGGATTTATTGTCGGGAAAATGTGAACGTAGTCCCCTGTGTATACTGTATCATAGAGAAAACACAAAAAGGATAATAATAAAAAATGACAACTCACACGTAATAGATGACTCAACAGAAGTGGCTGTATAGTCAATTGACTCTGCAACTCTGTCCAACGGCCCTAGCAGCGATTCAATATCATAACCACCCTCAGGGAGGGCGGAACAATGGCAGTTGACTTGAAGAATAAGGTTTCGATGATTAACCGAGAAGAGGATTCATTCTACGGAGTGATTACCATTAATAATAGCACATCGCTAAACATACTTTTGACGCGATGGAGTTGGCGAGGAATGAGGGATGTTTATACATGGTATCATCCGACCATAGTTGGTCAGAGCCGAGAGTCCAAGATGCGTTAATTGTTTCACGAAGTTCGCTCTCTCTGGGCAGAGGTCGAGCTAGCCCATGTGGACGATGTTGAACCTTTCTAAGGTGTTCTCATCAACGGGCGAGGATACGTGTGGCTATGATGAGACCTTGAGGGGTTGTAAAAGATGAAATAAAAAGGCGAGTGTGGCAATTAAGGTGTCAAGGCTACCTGCAATGTTCTGAGTAGCAATGGACGAAGGGAGGCTCTGGAGTTGATTGAGTGTTCTCTTCCACTCACACTGTATTTCTTGTGTTTCTTGGACATCGACATGATGGTATAAGAAAGACAAACAATGGCAACACAAAAACAAATACTACAAAGGCAAGATAGAAGTTCGGTATATAGATCTGGTTTAATAGTATGTAGGAATGCTTATTGAACTTCTCTCTCAGTTGTTGAAGTGGTTTTAGGCGAAGTCATACAAATCTCGATGGTGCATCAAGTAGATAGATTACTCGACTCCTCTCTGGTCTCGATTATAGTTAGCTCAAAACAAAATACTTAGATAGATAGCTCAAGCGAAGCGTTCTGCGGGAGCACCTGTGGTTCCCACACGTGCCCTACAATGGTAGGTGGTATAGCGGTCCCTTGCCACCTCCAAGCTTAGACAAATTTAGTCATTCTCCGGGCTCTGAAAAGGCTTGCAATACATTGGAAACTTCTCAGATTCCAAGCACTGCCCTTACAGACTGCTGTTATCTCTCACATCCTTATCTATGATCATTGATCAATCATTATAATCATCTCATGAGTCGTGACTCGTGAGTTACAATTCATGACCTTGCACACTGTCATATATAATGCTTAATGTACTATGTTTTATGTTTCTATCACAGTAGTTATGGCACGTAAATGTTTTCCTTTTTCTTTCTTAAGTTATGGATTAATAAGTTAATGGTTAACATGTTTTACATTGAAAATCAAGTGTATATCTACTGTATATACTATATAAACAGTTCTCTGACAAACTCAATGAGTGACGGAAAATCAAGTAGAGCACGTATAGTATAGGCCATCTATACCACGGGCCATGATGTTGCAGCTTACCTGCTCTCCGTGATGATATTCCAGGCTCTTCAAAAGATACTACAATAGGTAATTTTTCATCGAAGAATATTTCCAGGTTATCTCCACTGGCCTTGGAAGTTGGCACGCCCATAGCTGTGGCGTTTCATCTCAGGTTATGTAAGGGCGACTCACGTCGGCGACGAACGGCCCGACAACTAGCGAGGAATCCAAAGTTATATTTGATCGGAAACATATTACAGAGCAGATACAACATACCTAGCGAGGAATCCAAAGAGAAAGAGTTGGGGATTCACTCGCACAGGCTACACGCAATATATACTACTATACAAACAGAGACGCCAGCTATTGTCCAGAGGGATGTCGTAACATGGACAATGGGAACAATGGGGGACAAGTCACGTGAGGGGGCGAGTCGTGAAAGTGCGAAGTCAGGAGGTGTTCCGATGGAAGTCGGAACATCGGAGGGTCGGTCGGTAGTCGGTGTGTCGGTGTAAGGGTCAGTGAGGACGGTCCCCTTACATCTACCCCCCCTTCTAGGGTGCAGCATCCCGATGTACTTGTGAACTGAGTGCGAGGTCGGAAAGGAATGGAGTCGAAGGCCATGGAACGGATAAGTCGAGGTGCAGTGGGGTTTTTGCGATAGAACTCGGCGATTTTTTCGGGGGCATGGACGTCGGCTGCGAGTTCCCAAGAGTTCTCTTCCATGCTGAAGTCTTGCCACTTGATCAGAAATCTGAGTTTACCTCGTTGCACTTTACTGTCCAATATTTCTTCTACTTCCCATTCCTCTTTGTTGTCCACCAGTATTGGCATTGGTATTTTTGTCGGCTTCCGACCAGGGATTGGGTCTTCGGGAGCTGGAGTGAGTTTAACCACATTGAACACCGGGTGCAGGCGCGACAACCTTCGGGGAAGCTTGAGCCGATATGCCCCAGGCCCAACCTTGCGGTCAACGGTGAAAGGACCTAACTGTGTGTGCTCAAACTTCTTTGAAGGCCGACTCGTTGCGATGTCCGATGCGTCAAGGTAAACCATGTCACCTGTCTTGAGCTCGGGGGCAGGGGTCCGACGTCGATCATAGTACTTTGCCATATCGTCCTTTGCCTTCACCAGTGCCGATTTTGCTTCTTCTAGTGCCGACTCCATCCGGGTTTTGAACTCATTGACCGTTTCGAGTCGGGAGGGGTGTTGTCGGGGTTCGAAGCCCATGCGAGGGTCGCGGCCGGTGTCTAACACAAAGGGTGATTGGTGGGTCGCAGCATGAACGTGATTGTTGTGTTGGAATTCGGCGAGCGGGAGAAGGTCATACCAATCATTCTGTCGCTGGTTAACAAAGACTCGGATATACTGGTCGAGTTCTTAGTTAACTCGTTCGGTTTGACCGTCGGCTTGCGGGTGCCAAGCTGTAGTCGCAGTGACCTTGATGCCTAAGAGTCGGTACAACTCGCGGGTGAATTCCGACACAAACTGCGGGCCTCGGTCGGAGACAACACGTTGAGGTAGGCCGTGGAGCTTCCAGATGTTGTGGAGGAAGAGTCGGGCGACACCTTCGGCAGTGCAAGTTGTGTGGGTCGGCAGGAAATGAACTCGTTTTGATACTGAATCGACGACTGTGAACACCGCGTCATAACCGTTGGACTCTGGGAGTTCGACGACAAAGTCAATGCTGATAGTGTCCCAGCGGGCATCGGGGATGGGAAGTGGGTGAAGTTCGCCGACTGGTCGGTGTCGGTGGGGCTTTGTCCGTAAGCACAAGTCACAAGTAGAGGCATACTGACCGATGTAACGAGACATAGAAGGCCACCAGTAGTTCCGTCCCACGAGTTCGAGGGTCTTCCAGCGTCCTGCATGTCCGCCGACTTTGGAATCATGGTGTTGGGCCACGATGCAACGTCTAAGGTCAGGGATGTTAGGGACGTAGATTTTACCTCGATGAAGTAGCAACCCATTATCCTCCGACCATTCGGAACTCTTAACTGATTTTGACTTTGACAACTTCAACTCCCGCGCTGCCTTTCATCAGCAAAACGCGCATCTCCTTGGCCAAGCTTAAACCTCCTTAAACCTCCTTGAAAACATTTCCAAGGATGACCAAGGATATATCAAGAATGTAAAAGAAATTTTATTTTCTCCTTGGAATTACTTAGTCATGCTTGACAAGTCAATTCCAAGCTATTCTAAGCAGGGGGTCCTGGTTAGTCACACTTAATTCTACTTAGTTTTACCTTATATCTACTTGTACTGCCTTCGAAAATACTTTCTCAAGCTTATAAATCAGGTATATCAGAATATATATATATATAAAGCAAAATTTCAAGGACCCCTAGAGTGTCTCAAATGCATGTAAATGTATATCAACTGAATTATATTATCAGAAGGGAGACAGTAATGTACAAAAATACAAGAGTGATTGTATACAGCATAATAGTAGTGTATACTACAGTAATGTACCGAAATAAAGATAAAAAAATTACAAGAATATATTCATAATAGGAGAACTTACTTGGGAGAATAAAGAACTGGACATTGCAATATGAGTATTGATCGGAACGTTACGTGGGTAGGTGCGTTCGAACGGCGCCGTCGAGACGGTTTGAACGATGCTAAGGACGTAAGATTCCGATAAGGATTGAGTATCGAAACAGGTGTTAGATTGAATAAGAACTTACCAGAAGATAGGTCACTACAACTCCAGCAGTCCTCCATAGTGTGTACAAATCAGGGGTGGAACAAAGAATGTACGCGTGGTGTAAACGAGCCTGAAAGCATGTTATGGAGTGCAGGAGGGAGTGAGATATCAGTAAAATAACAGGATTGGTGTAAAAGTTAGAGAACATACTTTTCACCAATGAATACCCCACCATACCACACCGTACTACCCTCTATCGATTCGCCTTCTCGATGCGGTTCCAACGAGCCTAAAAACGTGTGTATGGTGCGAAAATGACTGTGTTAGTAGTTGTAGAGTGAACAGTATACTCACAAGATAGACCTTAGAAGATAAGGTCACTACATATCCAGAACTTCTCCATATCGTTTACAAGTTGGAGATGTCATAGAGGTGGTACGCGTAGGTTAGACGAGCCTAAGAATGTGCCATGGAGTGCAGGAGGGAGTGAGAAATAAGTAAAATACTTCCCTTGAGACAGATAATGACTCACCAAGGAAGAAACCCCCCTTCGTGGGGTATACACCATACCACGTCATCACCTAACCCTCCTATCCTATAGTACACGTCGAGAAGGTTCTGGAGAGCCTAGAAACGTTCCTGTATGTAGAAAAATGAGTGATACAGAAGAAAAACAGCAAGTAATGACACACCAGCAGTAAAACTGATGTTATAGCATGGCTACTGCATCGGGACGTGTGTATGTAGGCTTGTTCAAAGCGGAGTATTGAGGCCATCCTGGAGAGCCTGAGAACGCGCCAATACACGATTATATGAGCCCAATACATAGAAAATAGTCGAAATTGACATACCTTATAAGAATAATGAAAACCCCACCATATCACGCGTACATAGGCTCATTCAATGCATAATGCTGAGACGGTTCCAACGAGCTCCAACACGTAGAGTTTCATCAAGAAATGAGAGTGCAGTGGTGACAATACTCAGAGTCGGCAGTGAGTAGAAGTTGTGACCGTGAGGTTGCATTGCTGATGCAACGTGTCCTGTCACATGTGATGGTGAGAGTGATCATGTGACAGTCCAATTTTGCGATTTTTCGTGAAGTCCAAATCTGGGAACATAAATGATGTGATTATTGATGCATCATCATGAAATAACAACACATCATTAATGACATCAACCAAACAAATGAAACAAAAACAAAGTCAATAACACAAATTAACTTTGACTTTTTGTGACCTTAGAATAGTGCTTGGGAAACTTAAAAACTTGGTTGGAAATATTGACTACCTTAGAGTTACTTTGAAAATATATATCTAAGTATCAGTAAGTATACTAAGCTACCCAAGCTATACTGAGTACTACTAAGGACATGTTGGAAATGCTGATGTTGCCACTGCCTCCTCTTGTTCACCATCCTGATTACCACGTCTGATCTCTCGCAACACATCCTGCTCTTCTCCGACCAAAACAACACCTTCCAGGGCTCGAACAGCGAATAGCGATGGAGGGAGGAGGGTGAGGTTGTCATTATCGTCCTTGCCAGTTCCGTGGTCGGCCCGTCGGGAGAGTGCGTCGGGTTTGCCCATGGATCGGCCTGGTCGGTGATGAAGTGAGAAGTTGAACCGGGACAGGTAGAGGGACCAGCGGGCTTGTCGGCGGTTGAGTTTCTTCGCAGTCATGAAGTACTCAAGGTTCTTGTGGTCCGTCCAGATTTCTACCTTGTGTTCACTGCCCTCCAGGAAGTGCCTCCACTCTTCGAGTGATCGGATGATAGCCAACATCTCTTTGTCATGGATCTCATAATTGCGTTCGACTGGTGACAGCGATTTTGAGTAGAATGCGATGGGGTGCCACTTGTTGTCTTCCGATGCAAGCTGCGACAAGACAGCTCCAGTTGCAAAGTCGGAGCTGTCGGCCTCTACTCGGTAAGGTGCGGTGTCGTCGGGAGAAGATAAGATCGGTGCCGATGTAATGGCTGTCTTCAGAGCATCGAAGGCTTCCTGCTGTTCAGTACCCCAGTTCCAAGGTGTACTGGACTTGGTTAGATCGAAGAGCGGCCGACCGATGTGTGAAAAATCCCGAATAAAACGTCGGTAGAAATTGGCAAACCCAAGGAAAGACTGAACTTCCGTCTTGTTTTTCGGAATCGGCCAGTCACGAACTCCTACAACCTTCACTGGATCCATCTCTACACAGTTCTCCGAAATGATCAGCCCCAAGTATTCTATCTTCTGCTTCTCAAACTCGCATTTTTCGGGTCGGAGGTACAGCTTGTGTTCCTTGAGTACCTCCATCACACGTCGGATCGCCTTCCGATGTTCCTCCAGGGTTTTCGAAAAGATCAGGATGTCGTCGAGGTAGACGATAACAATTCCTTCCATAATGAGGTCATGGAAGATGTCGTTCATCACTGTCTGGAAGGTCGCTGGGCTGTTAGTCATGCCGAAAAACATCACCAGAGGTTCGAAGAGCCCCCGATTCGTTCGGAAAGCGGCCTTCCACTCGTCGCCAGGCTTGATACGGATGTTGTTGAAGCCCCATTGGATGTCAAGTTTGGTGAAGTATTTTGCGCCCCGCAGTTTCGAAACGATTTCGGAGATGAGTGGGATGGGGTACTTGTTCTTCACTGTGATGGCGTTGAGGTTCCGATAGTCTTGTACCAACCGAAGCAAACCGTCCTTCTTTTTAATGAAAAAAACGGGGGCTGCCATCGGCGACTTTGAGGGGCGAATCCTTCCCGAAGCAAGGTTCTCTTGGAGGAACTCGTCAAGTGCGGCTTGTTCTTTCGGTGAAATCGGGTAGACCTTGGTGGTTTTGGCAGTTTCACCAGGGACGAGTTCAACAGCGTGATCCCAAGGCCGATTTTCGGGGAGCTCTTGGAAAGCAGCCTCAGAGAAAACAGTTTCGAAGTCATGTAGGTAGTTGGGAATATGAGCCTTGAAGCCGAGGTTGGCAGTTGCGGTATTCTTCCGATGCGCTTCGGCAAGTTGTTGCGATAGAGTACCAGTTGCTGAAATCTGTTCCGAAACCGAAAGAACCGATGAGCGAGGGATGGCAGCAAAAATCCGATCTCCTTCCTCCAATTCTGACCAACTAACTCCTTCTTCCGACTCTTCATCCTCTTCTTCATTCACCTCTTCCACAAGCACTGGAAAGGGTCCTGAAGTGCAGACCCTTAGCACTTTCTCCTGGAATTTCTTCTCTTCCTTGTATTCCTGTCGGCAACCTTCGCAAGTCCTCGGACACCTCGACATTTTGACTTCCTTTGTTACCCAATCGACTTCGGGGTTGTGTGCGCGGAGCCAAGTATAGCCAAGTATAACGGACTCCTTTCCGAGGCCGGTGACAGCGAAGACTGCACGTTTGGAATGATTCTTGTATCGGAGAACCATATCGACCACTTCGGCGATTTCTCCAGCTTCATTCGGGGTGCCATCAACATTGAAGACAGGGATTGGGTGTGATAGACGGCGGGTGGTGAGCTTATGTTGACGAGCGAAGTCCCGATCGATGAAGATACCAGTGGCACCAGAGTCTACAAGTGCTTCCGATGAAAATCTGACTCCAGTGTCGGTGGTTTCAAGGTCGATCGGCAGTTTCAGGGCGTTGGCGGGGGCGGTGGATGAAATGACATACCGGGTCGGGAGGTAACGACGTTCCCAGTGAGGTCGGCAGGGTTTGGACACGGCTATAGGTTTGGGTGTAGGTGGGGAAATAGTAGTTTCGTTTATTTCTTCTACGGGTAGTACAGCAAACCTATTAACACTAGACAATCGGGGCGTGGCCTCCACCGATTGAGTTACCGAAAATCCTGCGTATCTGTTTCCACCGACCCTTCCGACTGTCTTCCAACGTTGGCAACATCTTTCTCTGCCAACAGGTTCATCAGCAACTCATCCTTCTCTTCCAACGTCATAAGCCGGACATCAAAGCGTCGGGGGCACTCTGCCTTGATGTGTCCAGGCTGCTTACATCGATAGCAGGTGGAAGGGGTCAGGTTACGAAGTTTGGACGCGTCAATGTCCATCGGAGTCGGGTTCCCAGGCGTCGGCATTACATGGGCGAATGTCGGTAGGGGAATCAGGGGAGCTGGATGGGGTGGGGGTTTTGGGAAGGAGTGAAAAATGGGTCTGGGAGCTGGCAGTGGTACCGGGCGATGATTTGCCTTGAATGCAACATTGGCAAGTCGGGAAGCTTCGAAGCGGGTGGCTGCACGATACCAGCCGTCGGGATCGGAGTCGGAGGGTTGGCCCAGTGTCATAGTGGCAATGGAGTCGGCCAAGTTGGTGCGAAGACCTCGACAAAACTTGATGACAGTGACCTTCCGGTCGGTGTACCCAGATGCTGAAATGAGTGCTTTGAAGGTGTCCAGGTAATCCTCCAATGTCCGATCCTTCTGGAAGTAAGTATCTCCTTCCAATGTGATAACCGCTTCCGACTCGGCGTCAATTGGCAAGAAGCGAGCCTTGAACTGGGTTTTGAAGTCCTCCCAATCCTCAAAAGGCAAGTTTCCGACTTGTGATTCCAGCCTAAATATCTCTTCCGTCCATGCGGCAGCCCGACCGCTCCTCATGTAAGACATGGCCCAGAGCATCTTTTCTTCGTCCGACTGGAATTCACCCGAAAGTCGGATGTACAGGTTGCAGGCATTGAGGAAGGCCTGGCCTGTCTTGCGGTCACCATCGTAATCGGGTGGCGTAGCGACTCGTCCTCGGAATGTCCGTGGATGTTCGGGGGGAGATGGAGGAGCTGGTGTCGCGGGGGCAGCAGGTGAAGGGGTGGTCTGAGAGGCCGAAACGAGTGTGGAGAGTTGGGTGGTGATGGTGGCAAGTACATTGGCAGTGGTGGCGGAAGTGGATTCGGTAGCTTCTACTCGCTGCCGTAGAGCATCAAGCGATGCCCGAAGCTCGTGGAATGTGCCTTCAATGATTTCATTCCAAGTCGGCTGGGACGGTGCTGGATCGGTCATGGTTTAGCGAGTGAGGGATAGAGGGGTGCGTCGGTGGGAAGTCTTCTGTTGTGGAGAACAGGGCTCTTCTGTCCAGCGATGCTGGCCTCTTGAAGAACTCTTTCTTCTGTAAGGGCGACTCACGTCGGCGACGAACGGCCCGACAACTAGCGAGGAATCCAAAGTTATATTTGATCGGAAACATATTACAGAGCAGATACAACATACCTAGCGAGGAATCCAAAGAGAAAGAGTTGGGGATTCACTTGCACAGGCTACACGCAATATATACTACTATACAAACAGAGACGCCAGCTATTGTCCAGAGGGATGTCGTAACATGGACAATGGGAACAATGGGGGACAAGTCACGTGAGGGGGCGAGTCGTGAAAGTGCGAAGTCAGGAGGTGTTCCAATGGAAGTCGGAACATCGGAGGGTCGGTCGGTAGTCGGTGTGTCGGTGTAAGGGTCGGTGAGGACGGTCCCCTTACAGGTTAGTACAATCATATATTTAGACACTGACAACTGTTAGTAATAGTATTGGACAGTGGACGGTACTCTGTCGCACTCGCAACTCACAAGCTGAGTTTCTGACCCAATTGAAACCTGAACTTTAAGACCTACAAACGACAGTCAACTTGGTATATTAGCACTAATAGTATCATTTGGTGTTCAAAGGTTATTGATTGATGATCATCGATCATTGCATAATGGGTGGTATGTTCAACCCAAATTACATCTAAATATAAATACATATACTATCTATGAACTTCATTCGAGTTTAGCATGGGCCCGTGAGACCATACATTAATTACGACAGTATTGTTTCAGACTATGGTAACCCACTCCAACGCCACCACCAATTCTTGTGTCGACCTTCGAATTCCCAGCTGTTTGAATAGTATATAAGAACCAGCAGCCTCAGCGTAACGATCTCAACTTACTCTTCCCCCCTCTGGCTCACATATGCAATGGTGCTAACTACCCAGCTAGTCTGGTGTTCGAAGTTCAATTCAGTGTCTTGTATGTCTTTTTATTATTATCCAGTCCTCGTTTTCGAGCTACAACTCTGATGCCAGTGCTTTGATGATAGATCATAGCGTTGGTCACTACCTCGACCATGTCGTGCCTGGATAGGGACTTGTTCATTCATACCCACATGTTTCCTAAATCTACCTAATCTTGTGATGGATACAATGGTATTTTTCTTCAAATAAAAGGTACCTTTTTTGTTATAAGTATCATGTATAATATGTTGAATTTTCGACTTGTGTTTTATAGTATTACCAAAACTATCAATGTCCCTCTTACTTTTTTCATCTTTGGAAACGGTTACATGATTTTGAATAGTTGTTGCTTGTCGGAGACCTATTTTTGATATCATAAATTATCCTGTACTACTCTCTCATATGTTGGTAGTTCTGTAGTATAGTATTTTCATTGAGCCAAGACGTGTCATTCATTCCCATGGCCCCTACAATCTCAAGTGCCATCGGAATACAGATCTTAGGTAACATGCCAAAAGGTATTGTAAAGAACGAGAATAATTATTGCAGAAATATGTATATGAAATAAAGTGTATAAAAAAGAACAAAGAGTGCGCAAACGACATACAGCAGCTAATCAAATATCTGGTAGAACCTTGGGCTCTTCTGAGACAATGACCAAAGACTCAAGGTCATACGATAGTTCCTCTTCCACTTCATCATCCTGAAGTTCATCCTGTGCATCTTGGTCTTCGGTGTTGAGTGGAGTGGGTTTGTTGGGCAATGTACTAGGTGATTGTAATGACATATTTGATCTGAGGACACCTGCAACGTGAGCTATAGCACGCCCTGGGCCTGTCAGGAGTCCCGCTGCCTCTAGTGTTGCTATATGCTGCTGATTTGTAAGTTGGAATCGTATCATATGGAGGTGAATTTGGTGAGCAAGAGCGGGGTTTGTGAGAGAGAGACGTTCCTCCATTTCCAATAGAAAGGCTTCTTCGTCATGGATATATGTAAGTAATCGAGTGGCTTCTACCTTCACACGTGTGCATTCTTCCCGAGCCCGTTCCATCTTGAAATATTGATCCATCACTAACCGTGCTGCTGGCTTGGTCCAAGGTCTTTGCCGGATATCCTCGGAGCAATCAGCAAGCAGTTCAAACTCGGAAAGAAATGTGTACTTGACCACTTGATCCCAATCCAAACGGGGACCAGGTGGGACAAGACGTTGGGCTGCCTCATTATATTCTTTCAAGGCAGTCTTGATGGCATTGGATCGGGCCTGGAGAGCCTTTGCGACTTGTTGTCGTAATTTGTATCCTATTACATGTAAGTATGCAAATGTGTCATTACATATAAATAAATTCTTACCTTTTTGGGGACTGTTTATTCGTCCAAGTTCAAAAATGCGTGACACCACCAGTTGTTCTAACTTGCCGAGCTTCACCCGATAGTCCCGAGTTGCTATCAACTTAGCAGCCTGGTTCCACTTTTCATCACCGTCCTTCCACCTCTTTGTAATCCCCAATTTGACCTCAAGTTCATGAACACGATTCATGCTGGATGTCTCAAGCTCAATACAGTGTCTTCGTTCCCATTCAAGCTTTATAGTGACAGAAGCAGTGTTGATATCGGATGGTGCAGCTGGTGTTTCGATGAACCATTTTTTAGTGGCCGCAAGTTTGCCCCTGTAAACGATAACCTGTTAGAAACATTGAAAGAATTGAGAAAAAGAATCATACTGTGCATCCGATAAATCCTTTAACCGCTTCAAGTACTCCATTTCCCATGTCTCCTCTAATGACTCAACCCCACGTGTCGCCAAGTATTCATCCTCTTCTTGAAGCCACTTCTCAAAAACTGAGTCATCTTCAATCCCAAGGTTACGCTTTGCCTTCTCAAATGCAGGTGTGTCATCTAGAAGTCCAAGGGCTCGTTTGTAATTAGTAACAAGATATTTAGCTGGGAATTTGTTTAGTTTCTTTTTAACGGGTTTTGAAATGTAAACATGAGCTTACCAAGTGCTTCATACGTGTCAGTCTCATCAAGATTTTTAAAGTAGTTTGTAATGCGCTGACGGCGATGGAATGTACTCGAGTGCCTCGTTGTTGATGCCAGTTCATTTGAGCGTGAGAATAGACGTTCACATCCTTCAAGATCACTTAGGCCCAGACCTTTGATATATGTGGTAAGGAAAGATAATTGACAGCGTCGATTATGGGCGTGGCCATGGAATGCACCAACGAGAGAGGTGTATTCCAGCTCACGGGCACGATTTCCCAGTGGGCTTTTTTCTAATGACATTTTGAAGCGACAGCCGATGTCATACCCACCTCCGAGCTTATCACCGAAGGCATCAAAGAGGGTGTTGACAATAGCGAGGGGGTATTGAGTTCTATACATAGGGTGAATGGTCAATATAATGCATACTTTTGATAAATGGAAGCAGACTCACCCTTCACCACTCCGAATCATATCTGTATAAACTAAAATAAATCCATGGCGACAGACAGCTACAAAAACACCAGTCTCCTCAAACATCCCAAATGCCTTCGCGGTTGCTTTTTCAGACATATTTTTCCACCTTTCTGAGCAGGGACTATCCTCAATCTGTGAGAAATGAGTGTTAATCATTAGACTTCAGATATAGAATCTAGATCGTTACTCACATGAGACATTGAATCCTCCATCTCCGTGTTCTTCTTGTCGAAAATGCCAGGCATCTTGTTGGAGGGTAACCACTTGTTGACCTCCTTGGGATCAATGTAGTAATCGTAACCTCCTGTTCGATTATCAGGCAATTCATTCACTATACCCATTGTTGTCTCCCCAGTGGACTCGCATTTGGGCATGCGTTTGAGAGTGTTATTCCCATCCATGGTGAACAGTATTTTGAAATGCATTTCAGGTTCGCCTTCAACAATGTAGGTGCAAGCCGGGCAGGCACGCTTGAGCCTGTTCTGTGGAGCATCCCTGGATAGTGCCTGACACAAACGGTTATCACATTCCTCGAGAATAGCAAGGTATATGTCGAAGCATATTGAAGTCTGCTTTGTAAGATATGGTTGATATGGTTTCTAGTAGGTACAAACTTGTAAGCAATGATGATATTCCTCAAATTTTAAGAAGGCTTACACGATGTATGTCAGTGATAGATTTGATAAACATTTGTATTGCAAGCCATGGACATCGAAATGAAAATGTTCGTAACGATTCTAGTGTACGGATGGTCAGGGCAACTGTGGGCTGATAGGGAGCACAAGGTATCAAGCCTTGAGCGACAAGGCTTGTGACAATGCTATGATCATCCTTGTAAAGAGGAATAGTTTTGACCTCTGACCCTATAAGATGGTTGGAATAATGATTAGATGTTACAAATAAAACTCACAGTACATATCAACAATGAGCACGTTGATAGTACCTTGAATGTTCTCAGGTAATGTATCGCCATCGTATTTGCAGTAGGTATATGAAGCTTCCTGGTCATGATACGTGTTGAGGCAGCTCCACTTCAGGTAGCTATCAGTCATGAAAGATATTTGACTTTTGAATGCTTCATTTCGTCTGATAATACGGTCTTGCCTGTTCCTGGTATCATGGCGAGGTTCTCTGTTGATGAATTAGTTCTTTGTATTTCATCTTACAGCACATAAAATTTACCTTTTGCTCTGTAGTTCTTCAGATATCAGCGCAAAAAGCTCACCACCTGCATGGCTCAGTGATATTTGTTCTTCACCACTCATGATGTTAGAAATATCAACATCCATCAATTCACCCCATTCATCAGAGGTGTTTGAGGCTGTTGAGCTTGTTAAATGAAGGCAAATAAACAATAGAAGAGGAAGGACTTGCATGATGGAGGATTTTTCCCTTCATCGTGAAATGCTTGTTGAAGTTGCGCCTTTTGACTTCCATAGACGATGTTTCCATACGGTTTAGGGCGGTCAGCAGTGTGTCTCCATGTACGGAAACCCTTTGCTAATTTAAATCTTTTCCCAAGGGTTTTGCCCATAGAATGAATGAACGAGTGAAGGACAGTTGGGTGTAAGGTTAAACGATAAACAACACAGGGACGCGACGTGCCGTGCTATCACATGACTTAGAACTTGGAACTTGGAACTTCATCGTTTCATCGTTTCATTACCCATGTGTAGTCAAAGTGGTCTCAATAGATCCAGTAGCATTCCAGCTCACCATTAGTCAATTCTAACACTACTGACACATCAATTTAGCGATGTATTTACAGAGCTACAGTCTACCTCTCGATATCTTGTATAATTTGTAGTTCACTATTTTATTTATGATGTTGTGAAATGTTAGGCAAATACTACACACAATACCTACCTACACCTCTTACCAAGACCTTGGTATATAGTAAGTAAAGAGTGTATGTGTTTATCATAAAATACGTAGTCATTAATAACCACATTTCAATGACACTGACTGATGACCTTAGAAGTACATCTAAATATTTCTAAAAGTTTTAAGTATTACTATTGGACCATTTGAAGCATCCATATTAAAAACAACATTGTATTTCTGTCTATATGTGTAGCTTTGCATTTGTGATACCCAATTACCATAATGTTTTCAAGTGTACATTATTAGACCAAAATAACGACACAATAGCAATATAGATGAATACAGTCTTCTGTTTCAGTTGGGTGACTGTTTTTTACATTTCATTTCTGTCCTTGACGAGTATCATACTTAAAGAGATGTAACTATTCCAATATTGTAGAGTACTTGAACACGACACAACATGAAGAATTGAGTATACAAAAGAGCATATATTACATTTGTGAATATTTGTGAATATTTTTGAATGTTTTTCTGTGGGGTGTAATGAAAAAGTCTGTTAGAAGAAATGGTGTTACAAATATTAGTATATCCATGTCATTCCTTTTAAAATGTACCTAGAGTATAAAAGATGGTATTGGGTGTGAGATCTCGGGGTTTAGTTACAACCGTTACATATGTTATGGTGGTTAGTTTGGTTCAAAGAGAGCAAATGGCACCCTTCAGAAACACACATAGTAGTATCCACGTTGATAATATATGGTACTTTGATAGAATATCCATATACAAGTCTATTACAACAAGATAGATATTTGTGGGCGGGATAATTGCCAAGACCCTGCCAATGTTTGGGATTCCCTTAGTAAGATATACTGTCACCCATAATTAATTAATTAGCTGGAACTGATGATCAATCAAATCAATACATAAATCACGGCATTCAATTTCAAGGTAGAGACAACAAAGTACATTTACAACTACATATCGCTTATAGACTCTATTCCGCCAGTCATATACAATGCAACAAAATATGCGCATGCTTCATTATATGTAGCACACTTGATCATTTCATTGACATATGGCCCTGCTAACATAGCAGGTACTTGCCTAATGGGAGGGCAATGTCAAATTTCATAAGGTGGTATAGTAGAAGAACAAACCTGCTTAAAAAGATACCTACTCGTGTTCCTGTTGGAACCACCCACCAGAACCTATCACTCGAAGGCGGGACAGGAAGTGAGATGTTATATGTAGAATGAGGACGAAGGGAGGAGGCATGAGTGGAGGTTGATAATATTTTCTTATCCATAAACAATTCGACAAACATCACATTTGCTTCTTCGATTTCCTTGCCAGCATTGAGAATTTTCCCGTTGGAACAACTGCCCTGGTTCAACTTCGCAGTTTTTCTGAAAAAAAAAGTGATAGAATGAGCAACGAGAAAAAAAACAATTCAAACACTCACAATCCACAATAGACACCGGGGTGACGACCAATGCAGACAATATAATAGGTATCAAGATCATCAGTCTCAACTTTGCCAGTCGCACATGAGTTATTCTTTGCACGCGAGGCGTGTAGTTCTAATGTGGCGGAATCAAGCATGGTGCTAGCGAATGTAGAAAGGGAAGAAGCAGGAGACGAGATCTGACTCGGAGAGGAAAAAGAGATAGCATCCATGTTCAAAATATCTTTGTTGGGAGAGGAAGTAGGTTTTGGATCCAATGTGACATTATTTCTGGAAGCAGAGAAGGATCTGGAACCCGGTGAATGAGATTTAGAAATGGATGGTAGGGGTACAACCTCAGCCTTGACTTGTTTTCGAAACATACGAGAACTCGGTGGCAACGGAAGACTGGATGGAACTTGAATAACCGGGGGGTGTTCAAGTGGTTTGAGTGGGGTAACACTGATATCATCTAAGGTCAACGTGCCCCAGTCATGACCCTTTACCATCTTCTCCGGCTTCTTGTTCTCCGGTTTGCATTTGGTGAGTGGAGGAACAATAAGGTGGTGGTTCTTCCAGTCAGCTGGAATTGAATCGCCGAGTAGGTGAAAATATCTAGCCTGAGCAAATGCAAACTCGGCATCCTCCAGGGCATGAAAACCTTTGAATTGATAGTTCAACTTTTTCTCTTTAATCCATTTGATTTTGTCCCTGTGTAGTAAATTTAATCAGACGCGTACGTCGTAGACTGGCATAAATTATAGTAGATTGTATACTCACCATACAGTGTGAACTCCTGTTATTGGTCCTGAATAAACAACATATGCGACAAATTGGCAATCACATTTGCAATCACCCAAAGCCGTGGTCCAACCAATGCGAGGATTTGGCCCTAAAGGATGTTGTAGCCAGTTGGGCTGTGTGTTGTACTTTGAAATGCGACCAGTGAGATGATGGAAGAAAGGATGTTGAATTGGTACAGCATTCCGAGAGGGGCGAGCCATCTTATCTTTCCTTTCAATGGATTCTTGGAGAACATTGTCGATGGAGTGAATATTGTCGTTGGTCACAACTGTCTTTGATGGCAAATGTTCATTGTGGATGAATGGGTAATCTGCTAAAAAGAATAAATTAACAGGAATTATTGGGAGTAACGGTGACTTACACAACGAGCTGTAGGTTTGGGATGACATGGGGAGTTGATGGAAAGGAAAGAACCCGCACATCCTTTCATTGCATTCTAGACTCGCACGATCATGATAACTACCACGGTCATAAAGAAGTTGAAAATCTCCCGTTTTCTCTTCTAAACCTTGCTGGTAGTGCGGTTGTTACTCAGTCGCTGTTAGAGCTTTGTTATTACGGCGTATAGATCTATTTTGGAAGAAGGTGAGATCTATCATCTTATGACGTTGGAGAAAAATATAAAGAGAGGTAGTGACACTTGCCTGTATTTGCATTGTAGCCCTCTCCGGCATATCCTGTGTGACGAAAATGGACAGTGAGGATACAGGTAAGTAACAACTGAAGTGCAGCTGAGTTATTTTTACAGAAATGCGACCTGACTGTCACATGATCTACTGTAGATGCAACACATGCGTTGAGGAATCCTCATCACCCTACCCAATCCAAACGTTCCCGCAATCAAGTTCACCGAAGTGATGCCGAAAAAAAAACAATTGAACTTCGAGGGAAAAAGCAGAAAGAGAACAGAATGGCACTAGAAGAGGAAATGGAGCAGTTAAAAGAAGAGAACAAAAGGCAAATGCTCGAACTCGCCAACAAGTTTTCTGTTCCTAAAGAGCGAGTAATCAACACCATCCTCAATGCTTCTTCATACAAACCACAGAAGAAATTGAGTCTCCTCGAGGCAGAAGTATCTGCAAAGGCGCATAAGCTCAGTGAGTTTTCATTCTACCAGTGCTTCACTGCTTTCATGTTCAGGCCTAGCTAACGCATTTTGTCAGACACCATTGGTGGTAACGCGTATAAGCTTCATGAGCTTCGAGCTTTTGTTTTCAAGGACCGTGCTGACAGGAAAAATGTTACACTCTCAAAGGAAGAACGTGTTCGGGTCATGGAAATTGCAGAACACCGGCGTTTCATCAAGCAAAGAGGAGCCCGTCCGAATAATAGAGGTGCTGCTCGTGATGTCAATCGTGTTGTGGCTCGTGTTGAACAAGAGGTATGTTTGTTTTCTCGGCATCTTCAGGCTTGAGATTTACCTTCAATTCATTCTAGATGGCTTATATGACAGACAGAACTGGAGCATCGTCATTGTTTATGGTTGGTCGGGGAGATATGAATGATACTTTCCAGCCATCATTTTATGAGACCGATAATGCTAGAGGTTTCGTGAAGGGAAATCTTGGGTATAATCCTGTTGAAGTTGTAGCTCGATTGGAGTGCTTTTCAATTACCCAAAGGAAAAGTGAGTGTGCTTTGTTAGAGGTATATAATCATTTCTGAACTTGGATTAGATCAAGGTGTCTGTCAAAATAATAAGACTCTCCGAAAAGACTGTCGCGACTATATTTTGAACGGATTGAGTATGTGTTTTTGTTCCTTATATACATTCAATTTGCTAAAAAAAAATATTTTAGAAGCAATATTGGGGAAGGATGATATCAGGATGAACTATGATAATTATGATGACCGAATTGTCATCAAATATCGTGTTCAGCTTGTTGGTTGGCCCACCAACATCCCATTCGGAAGTCCTACTCACTTCCCAACTGTCCAAGCTCTACAACAACTGAAGGATGCTTTGGAATCGAAGATATGTTTTTGGCAGTTCATGACGCCTGATGAACTTCAGGCTCACAAAGCCAACATCCATTCTATTCGACAGGCAGGAGGTGTTGTTGGAGTTCCTCGTAAACAACGTGCTGATAAAAATACCCATAAGAGTCAAGCAGCGGCTGCTCGTCAACTCCCACCAGGCATTCAACTCTCCTCGGAGTTTGTGGACAGTGACACTGACAACGATGAACTATGTCCCACCCCCCCACCTCTTTCAACAATATCCCAGATACTGCTACTGCCTCTATTTCGGAACCCGATTTTGGCACCCTTTTTTCCTCCGCTAACATATTGAGGAATACTGTCCAACCTTCCATTGACGACATGGTTGACGATGATATTCATATCACCCCGGGAAATGCCAGCCCATCTGCCACCGATGTCATTGAATTGGACGTTCCTGTTACCAACAGTGTGGAATTGCCTTTGGAGGACATGGTAACCGATGTTGCTGCACCTGTTATCTCACTGGCAAACTTTGTTATTGACCCTGCTCTATTGGCTCTCTCCAACTCTCCACTTCCTACTGCTGAAAGTATAACCACGGAGATGAACTTGAATGACAGTGGCGTTGATTTGAGTCTTCAAGCTATCTCCCCTTCTACCCTCATTCTATCACCGATGCTGGACTCCAACAACATTGATCCCGCTCTATTGGTTCTCCCCAATATTCCACTTCCTGTCATGACTGAACATGATGAAGCTATGGTCTCGGAGATGAGTGGGGGGATCCATTTTCCATCTTCTTTTCCACATATTGGAACTTCGCCTAACGTTGACCATGATGTTATGTTACCTGCTACTAGCCAATCTCTTACCATTTCCAATGTTACAAGCAGTGGCTCCTTTCGATTGAAAATTCCACCCCGACCATACAAAGGAAAGGAGAATCAAGACCAGATTCGACGGAGTTCTTGTATCAATGGTCGTAGGGTTCCTGTTAGATAATGGAAGTTCTCTAATATACATGACATATCATTTCATATGCAATGTTACTACTTACTTTCATTTTATTTTTAACCTGACTGTAAGTATACTATTCTCGGAATGATAATATTAATGGTTGACCATATTGGACAATGGATGTGGGTAAATACATTACCATAGTCTGAAACAATACTGTCGTAATTAATGTATGGTCTCACGGGCCCATGCTAAACTCGAATGAAGTTCATAGATAGTATATGTATTTATATTTAGATGTAATTTGGGTTGAACATACCACCCATTATGCAATGATCGATGATCATCAATCAATAACCTTTGAACACCAAATGATACTATTAGTGCTAATATACCAAGTTGACTGTCGTTTGTAGGTCTTAAAGTTCAGGTTTCAATTGGGTCAGAAACTCAGCTTGTGAGTTGCGAGTGCGACAGAGTACCGTCCACTGTCCAATACTATTACTAACAGTTGTCAGTGTCTAAATATATGATTGTACTAACCTGAGATGAAACGCCACAGCTATGGGCGCGCCAACTTCCAAGGCCAGTGGAGATAACCTGGAAATATTCTTCGATGAAAAATTACCTATTGTAGTATCTTTTGAAGAGCCTGGAATATCATCACGGAGAGCAGGTAAGCTGCAACATCATGGCCCGTGGTATAGATGGCCTATACTATACGTGCTCTACTTGATTTTCCGTCACTCATTGAGTTTGTCAGAGAACTGTTTATATAGTATATACAGTAGATATACACTTGATTTTCAATGTAAAACATGTTAACCATTAACTTATTAATCCATAACTTAAGAAAGAAAAAGGAAAACATTTACGTGCCATAACTACTGTGATAGAAACATAAAACATAGTACATTAAGCATTATATATGACAGTGTGCAAGGTCATGAATTGTAACTCACGAGTCACGACTCATGAGATGATTATAATGATTGATCAATGATCATAGATAAGGATGTGAGAGATAACAGCAGTCTGTAAGGGCAGTGCTTGGAATCTGAGAAGTTTCCAATGTATTGCAAGCCTTTTCAGAGCCCGGAGAATGACTAAATTTGTCTAAGCTTGGAGGTGGCAAGGGACCGCTATACCACCTACCATTGTAGGGCACGTGTGGGAACCACAGGTGCGCGGGAGGGTCCAGGAGCTATTACATAAGCATGACATTTAAAATAAATAAATAAATATGACAATTGTTTGCGGTTTCCCCTCTCCAGGACCATGCCTCGTCCACGGCCCAATCTGCCCAAACTAACAATTCCACAGGTAGAACAATGGTTGGACCGTTTTGACTCTGGTGCTTATTATCTTTCCTTCTCTCCAACACTTTACTAACCTCTTCCATGCGCTCCTTTTCTCTAGACAGTATAGACGAGCTACCAGAGTTCTCTTTAAACTTGGGTGCAGAATCTCCAGCTTCAACCACCTCTTTTGAAGATCGTATACCCTCTCCTTCACCAAGACAACTAGTTAGACGAAGACCTAGCAATCTCAAGACACAGAATCTGAGGAAGAGAGACTCGGTTGATAGGGACTGTGGCATTTGGTATGCGCCATCCACCATGTTCGCTTCCACCATTCTCGTCTGACACATCTATCCTATAGCTTCGAGTACGCTGTCCAACCCTCTAGGACACTATGCTGCGGCAAGATATTCTGTACAGAACACATCGCCGACGTACGTCCTCTCTCCTAGGCTTTAAAATACGTCCATTGCTAACGCGACTCTGTTTAACAACAGTGGTTACACGGTCCATCCTCAGATGGTCGATGTCCTTCATGTAGTGCACCTTGCTCAACCACACACATCATATCCTTAGCATCACCTACCCTTTCTCCTTCAAAAACTCGACCAAGATCATCTTCAACCCCTCTAACTCCAACACATTCATCCTCTACAACAACAGATCCCATTACAATATCCCGAGTCAGATCACAATCCACTTCGACATCAACATCTAAACAATCTCGTAGTTCAGATGAATCTGATAACAATACTCTTTGTTCTACACCCGAAGAAGCTTGCTATAACAGCGATGAAGAGGAGGACGATAAAGGAAGATTACACTGGTTATTACTTGGTTTCCATTCATCCTTATCCACTTTTTCGTCCTCTTCAACTACACAACAACCTTCAACCACGGTTTACCCATTTATCGATCCTGGATCATCTACACTAGAGGTTTTAGGTCGTTTGACTAGTGTTATGGGATTAACGTTGCTTTTTTATGCTTTATTGGCATCTTAGCATCCCCACTCGGGATACCCAAACCACATGTTTCTCGGGACTTGGGCTTGGCTTTTTGGGGTGCATCGGTCAGCTGTCAGTTGTTCAGATGATTGTGCTATTTCTGGCTTTTGCCGAAAGTGTGGGGTGTACGCAGTGTGCCAATGCTGCGCTGTCACGCGGGTGATGGGTGATCTGGAGGCAACTTTTTTTTGGAGTAGACCTCTATTGCTTCGTTTTCTTCTGACCTTTTTTTTTTTTTGCTTTTTGTTTACGACTTTTATGAAGATATTTCACGAATCATGACATGACTTCCCCTCTCTTTCCTTGAACCCTCTCTATTACTCTCTATCTCGAGATTGTGATGAATACCACACCAACTCACAAGCAATAACACCACAACCCGAGCATAACCGCATCACACCCCCTTATATCCTTATCTCTCCACATCAACCTCTCCTTTCCCCTCCCACTCTCCTTTTCCTTCTACGCGACAACATAAACCATAAGTTACTATATTCTTTCTATTACTTTGTGCTGCTCTCAGTTTTTTTTTTAGTTTTTTTTTTAGATAGTTTTCTAGTGGTACTTGTCCGGCATTACCTAAATTCCAATTCCAAATGCTTTTGTTCTTGTTCCCCATACAGTTGGCAGGTACCTCCTTGAGTCACTTTAGTTAGTCATTTTAAATCCGAAGCTGAGCGCTGAACGTTGAAGCCGGAACTGTCAACTGCCGCGCATACGTAGGTCACATTAGGTCCATTAATACAGTCTTTACATGATTGCTTACGCTGTACGCGCGGTGAGATAGCTGTCGCAAGTATTATTATTTTATTTTATTTTATTTGGTTAGTTCTAACAGGTTCTAACCTCTTGATGTTCGTTGCTTGATTTTTTTTTTTTTTCGTTTTTCAAATTCAATATTAGACTTCATGATCAGTTACTATTATAATATTTCCTGATTTAAACGATCGAGGGCTATAGAAAGGCGCCACATACTTGATGCTCCATGATTTTGATTAACTTTAAATAAATCTGATTTATGGATATGATGGATCAACGTTAACATCGATAATCAAAGTTACTTAGCCTTAGTGGGAGGTGCTAATATATTGATAGATATTTCGAAGAGTTAAAGAAGGGGAAGGGCCACTGGCCACTGGAAGCTAAAGGGGAAAGGGAAAGGAAAGAGAATTTCGAAAAAAGGAATGTTTAACACTCAACGTTCAGCTTGAGTGCAAATGCCCGGTGAACTAATAATATCAGAACAACCCGAGTTTAGATGTACCTTGAAACCTAAGGCGCAAGGCCTAAATAGTCAAAACACCAAGAACTTGAAAAATGATGTACTACGAGTTTGTTAAGTGAGAAAGATAACTACTTAGTTTTAAAGTTACCACCTAGCTATCACTCCTTAATAATCATGAAGGCTATGTACTCAGGGTTGCTAACGTGCTTGACAACTTGAAGTTCAAGTGCTTAGATGTGAATGATAAGAAAATAGAAAATGGGAACTGTGATTGCAGTGACCCGTTTTCCCAAATCAAAAACAATTAACAAAAAAAAAAAACACTGCGGATTCATCCGCCTCAAGTCCCGACTCGGACATAAATTGTACGCTATTGTATGACATGTACTTACTAACTTGCTTTAAACGAGGCATCATAATATAAAGTACGCATACGTACATTGACCACATTGATCAAACTTACTACAGCTTCGGATAACAAAATGACAAAAAGAGATCATCTTAATCACGGATAGTACAAGACAAAAAGGAAGAAGAATCAAAAAATGGGTCTAAGCCCAACTTCCTAAAATTAGCTTCTAAGTGAGTTATAATTTGATTGTTTTCTTCTCTCTAACAAATCAACATTGGGGATAGTGTTAATTTGAGATAATTGAACGTTCGCACGATCAATGAGAGAAGGATTTGAAGGGAGGATAGAACTTGAGAAATATAGAATGCAAAAGCCTCTTCAACTTGAAAGAAGTTATAAGTATATTAATAATACACCGATGGTGAAGTGGTTATCATGCTTGCCTTCCAAGCAAGCGGCACGGGTTCGATTCCCGTTCGGTGTATCAAAAATCGCCTAAGAAGCTATTTTTTTTAATCAGAATATAATGCAAAAAATTGTTGAAAAAGTTATTTTCAACAAGAAGCCCGGAGGGCAACACTAAATGAGAGCATTAATAAAGAACGTGTTTACAAGGGAATGGAGAGTAAACAGCTACGAGATCCGGTCTAAGCAGTAGTACTATCATGAGAGAGAGAACAGTGGGGAACAGGTAAGAGATTGGTTAGGATATAAGATGGAGGTCTCCATCTTATATATGGACATGCGATCAGTAAGACGTTTTTAGTGATGTAAACAGTGTAACATGTTTACACGAGTGTTCACCATGCCATAACATCAAGGTAGGATTTCATTTGTACTTTAAAGAATGGGAACACTCCATTGAAAGTTGTTCTTATGCATTCTATTACAGAATACCTATTTGCTACATATATCACAAACTAAAGCCATTTGATTCTGCCGAATAATAATTCTACCAATATCTTCAACCAGATTCGAGATGAATTTACTCAGCAAAGGTGTCATAGATACCGGGTTCTTGAGAAGATATTGTTGGATAGCTTGACCAATGGCCCTTGACAT
The DNA here is from genome assembly GCA_034638255.1 of Coprinus comatus. Taxonomy (NCBI): domain Eukaryota; kingdom Fungi; phylum Basidiomycota; class Agaricomycetes; order Agaricales; family Agaricaceae; genus Coprinus; species Coprinus comatus. The sequence continues at coordinate 32,542 of JAWPGT010000057.1, forward strand.
AGTGATGTTGAGCTATCCAGCGTTCCAAGTCGGGTTGTGCTTCAGGAAGTACATCGACCATCCCAGGTGCGTTTTGAATCTCCTTCGCGAGGCAATTTCATAGACAACCCACATATGTTACTGTTCGTAGGAACTTGTAGGTCTATAAACGGATCGCTTAGCGCTGGCTTCACCTACGAAATTAATACGTACAAGTCGAACTGCAATAGTGCTCCCGACGTTCATCTTCTTCAATATCTCCATGTGTAACTCGGTAGGTAAGGAGAATAGATGGTATTTTATGGTTGGAAGAGTCGTGAATAGTCATTGAGTATTGTTATTAGTGTGTGTTGATTATAATGTTTTCTGTGGATCACCTGTGTCAAAGTTCCAGAGTAGGTGACCAATGGATTAAACCAAAGAAGATTATTCAAATAAACACCACCTCAACGACAAACTATGGCATTCTCCAAGTCATTGCACAAAAGTAAATAGCTAAAGCTAAGAATAAAGAAAACAAGGATATAATATACTAAATGCTGCCGGGATGTACAGCCAACTCGAGAGAAATTGACGCCAAACCATCCAAAGCCTTCAGTCTAGCTTTGATTATAGCAAACTTATCCTAATTCTTTTTAAAAACAGTAATAACCGTAAGTTCAAAGATTTTAAGTATAAAAGAGGGATGTACCTTTGATTGAGAACTCGATCCTGACGAGCTCCAGCAGAACTCATTCAACTCCATTTCTACTTCGCCAAGATCTAAGCGTTGTTGCATGAATAATAGTAAACGCAGTTATAATTCTAAATTATAAGATAAGATAAATACAAGATATCGGATTCACAGTTATATAGGATTATGTGTATAGAGTCGAATGGTGTTTACCCTACAAAAAGAGGGATATACTACTGACCAGCCCATGCCTCCTTGATAACATCAGCAGCTCTTTCTGCAATGATATAAACAGGAGCAAGAGGATGTCCAGCAGGGATGAAAGGCTACAAAGGATTGTTTTTTTTAATCAGTATCAAAGTAAAAAGTCTCGAAACATGAAAAAAAAAACTCACCCAAACGGAAGCATCAACAATCCTAACACCTCTAACCTTCTTCAACAAAAGTTTTCCATCAACAACACCTTCACCATCAACATTACTCATTCTCGCAGTACAGAATGGATGTTTAATGGTAGTAGCCCAATGTGAAATGTACTCTATAATACCTTCATCCGTATCTGTATTAACGGAATCAATATAAGGACCTGTAACGTAATCATTCCAAGCATTTGCTGCTGTGAATCGTTTTGCGGCTTTTACTGAATGAATCATTGTTTGCATGTCGAATTCACTTGAGAGAAGTTTTGGATCAATTATTGGATGGGCGAATGGATCTTTGGATGCTAGTGACTACGTTGATGATTGAGAAGTAACTACCGGAAGTAGGAATTGGTTGTGATGTAGTGAAGAATCCGTTCTAATAAATGATTAATTAGTTTTAATGTTGAACACATGCATGGTACAAATAACATACACCAAAGGCCAATTCAAAGTGAGGAGCTTTAGGACCAGGAGCTGGATCACCATATTGAGCAAGGATTGGGGAGTCTTCTGGAAGACGGAAGAACGACCTATCAAATCGCATTACATATACGTAAGCATTGAAGGTTATAAAAAAGAGTAAAACGATCAACTCACATATGGTTTGATACACCATTGGCAGCGAGACGACCTGAACCAGTTGCATAATATTCATCTAAACCAGCTTGCATAGCAGCACCACCGCGTAAGATTGAATCCATTGTATCGTTACTATTTGCAGTCCATTGGATAGGAAGTAATGGATGATCGATGAGATTTTTTCCGATTTCTGGATGGTCAACGATAGTATTGATGCCAAGTGCTTCAAGTTCTTGACGAGGACCAATACCGGAGAGCATAAGAATTTGAGGAGTACCAAATGCGCCTGCCGATAAGATTATTTCTTTCTTGGCAAGGACAGTATAACGACGTGCTAGTGAAGAAATCATTTAGTGTCATACAGAAGAAGAGAGAAGACAACGTACAACGAGAGCTTCTTGCAAATTCAACACCTCTGAAAACCGGAACAGTACCAACACGACCAGTTTGAATAAGTTTGGTAACTTGAGCATTATAAACCAAATCGATATTGTTACGAGTATCAAGAGCAGGAGTGAGGAATGCAGTAGCAGAGCTACTACGGAGATGACCACCAATGGTTGAGTGCATCCAAGCAATACCAAGAGGATTACCTGAATTCTGATCAGGATTGTAAGGGAATTCGGAAAGTTCTTGAGTGGTAGCTAAAACACGATCATCGATGTCGGTTGGGAATCCAGGAAGACTTGTCAAGATAGGTCCATCTGTTCCATGAAGTTCTGGTATGTATTGACCAGTTTCGTCGTGACCGTCGTTGGGAGGTACGTGTTTCTCATTCTACCTCAAATTGTCAACTAAGGATTGAAAATAGAGGGGTCATGTGTGCGTACCTTTAGAGCATATGGGAATATATTTTCCCAATTCCAACTATCATCACCAGCAGCCTCAGCAAATTTGTCGTAATCATCAGAGGAGCAACGAGTGTAAACCATATAATCTAGGTAAATCGATTAATTGGAGGGGTTTCCGAAGAAGAGGGCCAAGACGTACTAGTTGAGCTACTACCACCCAGAACATATCCACGTGGGAAGGGAATTAATTGGTTACCAATGGCTGGTTGAGGAACGGTGGTATAGTTCCAGTCAAAAGAAGTACCGGGGGATGCGGTTGGTGCAAGGAAAGGAATCTTGATGAGTTCAGATTGGAAGCCTTCGTTGCTAAAAAAAGATCAGAGTTAGTTAGTGGCTTTAATAAGAGATTAGGAAAATTGTATACCTCCTTCCAGCCTCAATAACGAGCACCCTACGATTGCGGTCCTCAGCAAGTCGAGCCGCAATGACATTTCCAGAAGTTCCAGCTGAAGGTAAATGATGATATGAGTGATTATTTCTGACTATTGATGGTGTGACATACCACCAACGACGACATAGTCATATGTCTTCCAAGGTGGAAGTTTGCTAGGATCGTTATAAATAGCAGCAAATGCTGAAGTCGAGACGAAGGCAAGGAGTGCCGCAAAGGAAGATGCGAGGCGCATTTGAGGCAACTGGTAGCTCGATGTGAAGCTGAGTATTTGAGAACAAAGCCTGTGGCTTTTATAGTTGGCCAACGATTATTCAGGGACATCTTATCGTTAAGTTTTTGCATAGAGCAGCAAGTCTCGACATGAGCTAGACCATGATTATCCTGTCAGTCAAACGCGTACCGGGGCGTATAGATGAGACTTACCGCGTTTTCCGCGTTGATGGCATATGGGTCGTATCCACAGTTGACCGACGTGTTTTTCAGATATTTTCTTCTGAAGAAAGTGCCAAGTAGATGTGTATGAATATTATCAATAGCATCGATATTCAGTAAGCTCAAGTCATTATTTCCCAGTTTGAGCGAGTAGAAGGCATTAGCAAGTTGAATATCCGCAAGTAGAAGCGCTGAAACAGTGTAAGAGATCGACGACGAGAACCCCGAAAGGCCTGAGTTCTGGTGATCCGAGACAGAGTATGAGAGGATCAAGGAACCAGTATACTCGGTGCAGGACGTTGAGCAAATGTTAAGAACTAGGCAGTTCGAGGCTCTATGCGAGGTGAATTTGTGTGACGTTTCGTGTGATGTGACACCCCGTATGTCTTCCGCCAACAAGTTGAAGTTGGTATCTGTCCTCAGAAATGCAGCAAGGCACAACACTCAACTCCGAGGGTTGTCAACCCTCCCACACCCACCTGGTCCCGCAACTATTGCCTCCATTGCTCTTGGCTTGCCCCTCGCGCTCTGGACCTACAAAGTAAGGCGCCAACACCCTTGAATGTTTCAACTTAGATTACATTTGAATCATTCTCAATATTAATCAGTGTTGTATGATGGTCATCTTTCAACGGCGCATTATCTACATGGGTACGGCTGTGCATTAGAAACCCTAACAGTCTCTCTGACCTCAACTCAGGCTATGCTCCTCTTGGAGCCCGCAAGGACCAACTCGAAGATGTCCCAAGCCAATTTCTCCATGGGTTACACTGTCGAGAAATACAAGTCGAGAGTGAAATCAACACGAGGCTAGCAGGCATTCTAATCCATCGGAATGACGTGACTGAAGATACCCTGGATACAATCATCATCTATTTTCAAGGTGTGCCTTGCGCTTAAATCCACGACAGAACTTCTCAAAGTTTTGATATAATAGGCAATGCTGGAAACACACTACACCGTATCCCTGTCTTTTAGCAATTATTACGATCATTACCCACATCCCAAGGGTTTCGCGTTGGTGTTCTAGCTGTCGCACCCCGATCCTATTGGAAATCCACTCACCGCCGTCCGACTCAGGCCGGTATCACCCGAGACTATATCGCCATAATCAATTATGCCCTCCAACACTATTCCAAAGCTCGGATCATACTCTATGGTCATTCTCTTGGAGGAGCTGCTGCAATTTGTACCTTGGATCACCTAGGGAAAGTACCACTGGTGTCGGAAACGGAGCGCATCCGCGGTTTAGTTTTAGAAAACCCATTTGCCTCAATCCCAGGCATGGTGCGTGCGTTATACCCACAGAAGTGGTTGCCTTACAGGTACATTGCTCCCCTGGCATTCGATAAATGGGATGCCGTACGCCCATTATACCCCACTACCAATATGAACGACACCATTTTAGGACGATTGAAGGAGAATATGCTTGTTGTGATCAGTGAACATGACGAAATTGTACCAACGGAAATGGGGAACATGATCTTCGAAATGGCAACTCAGGGTGATGCTAACAGTGACACGAGAAGAGTCATCATCAATGGGGCTCTCCACGAGAATGCTTGGACGAAGAAAGGGTGGGCGGATGAAATGAAAAGATACATCCAACAATTACATTGAGTTGGACAGATTCTCTCACGACATTCTATAACGATTCTCAAATGTGCCATCCCCAGCTGCAAGCGGGAAGTATCTCGCTCCTTTCCTACTATACATCAATCCTTTCCATGTACACCACACAAAAACCACACGTTCATTACTCCTCGCCAAGGTTCTTGTTCCTGTCATACGGAGGGCAACATATGCAAAGTGTCCATCATCTTCGTTTCTCCAAGATCCTACCGAATTCTTAGGTTTTTCTCAGCCGCATCAATCACTATTTAAGCGATAGTAAAAAAAAATCAAAGCCCCCAGTTCAAACTCGGGGTTCATCACCATGAAACTCTTTGCACTCTTGCTCGCCTCTCTTCCACTGTTTACGTTCGCGACCTTCCAACCCGATGGAGTACCATTCCTTGCACCGGTCACTGTTGGGTCTGGCCTCAGCGCATCCGTGATCTTTTCCAACCTTACAGCTCCTCGTGGTATCACATTCGACTCCGAGCAAAATCTTCTCGTCATCGAGAGAGGATTTGGCGTAACAGCTTTTTCACGGGTTGCATCACCCATCGCTGGATGGGAACGTACTGTGGTGGTCTCAAACACAGGATTGACCCAAGGAATTCAGGTAGATGGGGAAAGGCTCTACGTTAGCACAGCCGGGGAGGTCCTTGTCTATAAATATAATCCAATCACCAAAACTGCGTCTTTAACTTCCACTACACTCATTTCTGGTGTACCAGCTGATGGCGGTAAATAACATAATGCTTCTGAATGATGGTATACATTACTCATTTTAACTTCTCCATTAGAACTTACTACCCATACTCTCGAGCTCGAACGAGGTAGCACTGGTGTTGTTACCGCTATCCTTGTCGCAAGTGGACCCTTGACAAACATCGACATCACCGCTCGTAACCCAGCTTCAGGTCGTTCGCAAATCAGACGATTCCCTATAATCTTAACTTCTACAGTTCCGTTATTGTGGTCAAATGGACAAGTGATCGCTTACGGCATTCGCAACCCCGCTGGTTTCGCATTCGAATCAGGTCCCAGTATTGGTCCTCCAAATCAGAGGAAATTATATGTTGTTGAGAACGGAGCTTCGATTGACGAGGTTACCGGAATTACTCCAGCATTTGCCAATGATAACCCAGCTGATGAATTGGAACTTGTCACTTACAGCACGAGTTCATCTAGTACTCTTCTTCCTCGGTCTTATGGTTTCCCCGATTGTACGACTATCTGGAATCCTAATGCTGATCCTGTTGGCGCACCTCAGTATACTACTTTTACTCGAGGTGATCAGTTTAGTTTGAATTTGGATGCTACGCATGATGATGCTTGGTGTCAAGTTAAATCTAATAATCAACCTCCGGCTTTCAATTTCCAGGTAAGACTATTATTCGTTTTCGTATGTTTGATTTTTTTTTTCATTAATTTGGTTGAATTGAATAGGCTCATTCTGTACCTTTGGATATCAAATTCTATCAACCGAACGCACTGTCTAGTATTAAATCTATCCCAACAGAGTGGGCGAATGACGCATTTGTTTCTTTCCGTGGTTCTTTTAATAGAAGTCCACCTACAGGATATGGTGTCGTACGGTGAGTAAAAATCACAAAAAGAATGTAATGGGATCCCAAACTGAGGTTTGAATTTATATTTAGCGTACCAACACCTTTGTCGGGTACCGATTTAGGCTCTGCATTGGGATATTACTTTTTAATCCAAGCTACGGATTTGAAATCATGCCCTGGAAAATGTATTCGTCCTGTAGGTTTGGCGTTTGGCGCTGATAATAGGTTATATGTTTCTAGCGATTCCAGTCGTGAGGTATGTTGCATACAAAGTTCGGTTCCCAATGAAATTTTCGTCTCTGATATCATTTTGTGTAGCTTTTTGTTATTGAAGCAAGTGCTTGAACTTAAAGTTTAATGTGTACATATCAAGTGCATATGGTTTGACATCAAATTTGCTAGTACATATTTGTTAGTTATGTAAACCTGGAAAATCCTCCTCGTTATTTCCGTCACCATAAGAGGAGTTAGAGGATTTTTGGATGATTAAGTTTTCTCAGTGCAAATTCGATCCAGCCTCGGCCTCATGGGGATCACGATGTGATTCGTTCCCGAGCGATTCCCAGGCTACCTCGGTTGTCGGCATCATGCGCATGACATGAGACGGTTACCAATGAGACCGGGAAGCCTCCAAATCAATATTCACTAGCATAGGACTTCCAAGGTGACTTGTTCATGGATGAGATATCAAAGTATTGGGTGTAAGAGGCATATGCCAGAGTGAACGTACCTACAGAGACCCATATATCCCCACGAATGTGATGGGGAGAGCTTAGCAAAGACCATTCCCACCAAATCATCAATTTGTCAATTTGTCAGTGGTCAGCAAACCCTTTCAGGGCTTCACGGGCGTTTGTTGCCACGTCGGCTCAACAACTTAACGCTCTAACTTGCGTTGACCTCTAACCACTATCATCACACCCGTAAGTCGACCAGAAGCACTTCTTTCATCTCTTTGACCGTTTTACTATCCATAGCCCAATTTTGTAACCACACCGCTCGTTTTTGTTACTGCCGCAGCCTACAACCACCACCAATACTCCCCCTCATTGTCCTCTCCCTCATCATGCCGTACTACTGTGCAGGTTACACGATAACCTCGTACCAGGTCTTCGACCTCGCCTATTCACTAACCAAAAAGACCAAACGCGAAACCGACAATATGGACGTCGTCATGGCTTGGGAAATCGCGTTTGACGAACTTTACACCAAATATTCTATCGACTTTCAACTTATTGAAGACCCAGGAGAGGATTTGATTCTTATTGTCTGCCTCGAATCAGAGACAGAAGAACTTCATACACGCGACCTCCTCAATTGTCGAGTTGCCACCCATGTTAGGACATACCTCGAGAGAGCTAGTCTAAAGCCTTACAAGGCTCATGTCGCGGTTTACGATTCTTACCCTGGTTAATTCATCATCTGGCATATTACCTCCCTTGCTTCAAAGCACGACGTATCTCTTGTTCGGAAGGATAGTTAAAACTTCTTATTTATCCCTCCCTCCCCTCCACAATCCGTAATCCCCATTTTGTATCGTTGTCCCTGCGTCGGATCATTCGTACTCGTTGTTTGTTCCATTCGTCATAACTACGTCTTGTTCGTCTGCTTTGCGTTCTTTCCTTTTTTTTCTTTCTTTCTTTTGGTCCCTTTATGATACCATTTTTCAATCAAATTTGTTTTCAATCATGTTCATAATTTGTGATGTTTTCTGCAGAAAAAGAAAGGCTATCTTGACTAATGAAATACCTATTATTTACATCAACATATCATTATATCCCAATATATAAGTAATCCGTCTACAATAACCTCCGACACAGTTTAGATTTTGTTTTTATGCATGTGTCCGATTGAAAATGTTTTATACTGGTTCCCACTGTACATATGGCCAGCATGATGAGGTCTTGATTTTTCTTTTCCCGCTCGAGAAACACCCTGATGCACTTGGTACCTTGGCGGCAAAGGGCAATGTGTCAATCTCTTCCCTCGGGTGGAAAGAAGATCAAATCAATATGGTAGGTGATCGATTGATCTTCGTCCGATTATAACACGGACAGTCATAACTCATAAGAAGATATATAAACCTATTGGGAAACCCCATACTAAGGTTTTTCACTAAGATGACTTTGTTAATCCGGAGGCAAGTCCGACAGTCCAATGTTCGTTAATACTCTATACTACTACGAATATGGTCCCAAGGATAGAAATAAATCCAAATAAAATGCACATTATACAGTATACTCAGAAATAGGTCGTTGTGTTGTCTGTTACTAACTGTTGATTTCTGTAATTCGGACGGCAGAGAGCTTGTATGCAATTAACCTATGTACTTAGTATACTAGTGGAGGAGTTTTTTTTATGTTGTAAAGATGTTTTTGTGTATGTAATTCATTTTCTTTCTTGTTCAATTCTGGTAAGAATAAATGTCAAAAATCGGTGGTTTCAACAGCTGGACTACAGATTCATTAGGATAGGTACTACAACCTTCAGGATCCAATGTTCAACAAGAGTTAATCACATAACTCTACTCCAAAAACGACTTTACATGAATTAACAGATGTTTTGTAAAATCTTCAAAAATGGCTGTGTTCCGTAACATACAGATTATAGCCGACCATCACAACGTAACACAACTCGATCTCTCAAAACAGAGATTCTTTAACCTATTACTTTGTCTTAAAGTGACCTCCTTTTGCCACCTAGGTGATTTAGACTTGTATCAATGACTCTTTGTGCATTGAACATGATCATAGATTTATGCATTAATAGAATGAACAGTTGGAGTCAAGTACCCTTCCATTCTTTCCAACAAGTTTGACCATCTCCTATTATTCCAACTTGCAATCGCCTTCCACTCTTCACCATCTTCTCCTAGAACCAACTGGAGGGTAAGGAAAATGCCTGCAACAGCAAAGTCTACAAATACAGGATTTTCTCCCATGAGGAAAGGACCTGAACTCTTGCGATAGAAGCTATCAAATATATCGCAAACAGCGCTTGCTTTGTTGAATGCTTTGATGTGTTCTTCACCGGTTGGTTCGAGATCCGCCAACGGCTTTCCAAAGTCTTCAGTACGTGTGCGAGTATAGTACTCAGCACTTCGGGGGTTTAATAAAGCAGGAATTCTCGGTAAAATGATAGGAAAGAGGTCTATTAACGCGTAATTGAACTGGTGATAGAATGCTGCTTGTAATGCTTCAGATCCTTCTGGAAACACCTTGGGCGTATCGGGATATGCTTTGTCTAGGTAGATAGCAATCTTCTCGGAGTCGGAGAGACGTGTGTCAGTGGAATTATCGATTATGGATGGGCAGGTGTAGAGGGGATGGCCTTGTCTGGTGCCACTGGGAGGAATTCCAAGCTTCTTGAACTCTTCCTCAATATCAGGAACCTCGAGCCTAATTGTCTGGTATGGAATCCCTTTATATCCCATAACGTACCTGATTCAAGATGAAGTCAGAAGTCAGAACCGGCATGATATTCAAGATCATTAGGCCAATTGGCGGGTAATAACACGTACTTCGCTTTGAACACATTAGAAGATAATGTGTCAATACGGGGTAGAAAGAGATCGTAGAGAGTGATCATAGTATGAGTTGGAGGTTACACGGTAGTAGAGGAATTGGTAGTGCATACGTCAGCTTAACGCCAACATATATATATTCTTCCAGAGAGTGCAAGCGTGACGATCGTGATTTCTAATTCACGTTCTTCCCAAGATTATGATTACAAACCTCGCTGATATACTATATCCTTATACCCTCTGAATCGGCCTTCAGGGATGAACGTCGGAGATTACGCATTTTTATTTGGCACCCCAACTCAGAGTGGGAAGATCCCGTTGATCACTACAAGCTAGACCTTCAAGAAAACAGCCACGACTCTTATGACTCAAGAGTCTTATCTGGCGAGAATGATGATAGAAAAGAGTCGGGCCTTGGCTTCGTCTATTATCTTCAAATCTTATGTCAACCACAAGCCAACCAAAGGCTGTTGGATGTCACAAATCCACCAACAAATCTACATAAGAATATACTATCATTTCTCTCATTGAGTTGAATACACCTCCAACTTTTCCAACAAATCACCCCATCTCCCATTATGCCATTCTTTGCTCAAAAGCTTCCACTCGGCGCTATCTTTTCCAAGTAGTACCCTGATACAATGAAACAAAGACACAACAACGAAGTCGGAAAATACGGGGGTGTCTCCTAGAAGGAATGGACCCGAACTCTTGTTGTAGAAGCTATCGAAAGCATCGAAAGCGGCCTTGGCTTGCTTGAAAGCTTCAACACGTGCGTCTCCCAATGGCTCGAAATCAGCCAACGGCAGACCAAAGAATTCACTTCGAGTTCGAGTAAAATATTCGGCACTGGGCGGCCTCAGAACCGAAGGAACCCTAGGCAATATAATTGGCCACAAGGGATTAACTGCTTCGTTAAATTGATGATAGAATGCTGCTTGGAGTGCTTCTGATCCAGGAGGGAATAGACGAGGAGTGTCGGGATATGTTTTATCGAGGTATTCAGCGATTTTGTAGGAATCGCTGATCCGTGCGCCTGTACTATCGTCGGTGATTGACGGACTTGTGTAAGTTACGATCCCAGTCTTGATGTCTGTCGTAGGAGGAATTCCGAGCTTCTTGAATTCTCCTTGAAGCTCTGTATACTCGAGCCTAACGGTTTTGTATGGTAGTTTTTTGAATCCTAGAGAATATCTATCATAATGTCAGAGTCTTGTAAGCCCTAACTTCTAATTGCGATGGAGGTATTGATATCCTGGGACTTACTTGGTTTTAAAGGGGTTGAGAGACCAGGTGTCAACGGGATCTTTTGCAACGAGGTCGTAAAATGTAATGGTCATATTGGTAACAAAGTTATTGGATGAGAGAACGATCTCGCTAGTATGATATGTGACTATCCTTATATATTACTCTCATCTAGACCCCTGTGGAAATGGAATAGCAATCTCCCAGGCGATGACGATGATTACAAAGTTCTTCGACAAGATTGTCAGCAACTTACTAAGTATCTTTTCAAATTGTATGAGCTAGGGTAGATCAACACAACTGCGGACCAATAGAAGGTGCTGCATTTGTAATTGGATTAATCACAGCCTTGTATCGATCATGCTCCACGAGGATGACCCTCGATCGCACGCCAAGAGACGAGGACAAGCTTGTATATATATACAATCCAGCTACAACCATCCCCATTCTCCCACTCCAGCAGCGTAAGTAAACTCCAAATTCGGAGTTATTCTGTATAATAGGTACACTTTCAAGAGCTCTTCTCGGGAGATGCTTCGTGGACAGGAACCGAAGCAGATTGACCTTTCGATTCAGGCAAATTCACCTAGGTTACTGATTTGATTTGACGGAGACTTCACCGTCATCCAATTGTGGGGGAAGGCAGATGGCTAGAGGAGGACGTGAGTCACACGAGTGACGCGACGTCAGCAACCGTGACATGATCTCCTTTCAAAATTCTTTTCTTTTCTTTCATTTCGTTTCATTTCTTTTTTTTTCTTTCTTTTCTTCTTCGTTTCTTTTACTTTACGTCGTTCTCTTTAATGTCCGTTATCCCTAACTTGTTTTGACTACTTCAAAGGGGGAAACCCTGCCCATCAAGGGTGTTTTTAGCTACATTTTCGTCCTTTTTGCTCATTTTCTTTTACATACAAGTTTCGGAGACTCATGTTCACCTTCAGCTTAATTACATACAATCGTATCTTATATACGGGCAATGCCCTTTAATGCAAAACCGGTCTTTTTTCCCCAACGTTCACTTAAAAAGTCCAGTCTTTAATTTATTTTCACCTTCTTCCATTTTCATTACTTTGGCAACTCTCATCTAGTACCGAACTCATCCCCACACAATTAATCGAGTATAGTAGATTCAGTTGATGGTTTTGATTCATTAGATTAATTTGATTTACCTGATTAAATCAGACTAATTTGATTTTTCAAAGTTGATTATGTTGGTTTTATTGAGACCAAACTTGCTTAAAGTCCGATTAATCCAATTAGATTCAGTTGATTTTTTAACTTAAGGAAGCAACATCAATTTAAATTAAGTAAGAATAATTTACTACATAATATAACCATGTAAATAGTTACAATATACTGACAATGGCTGGGTCAATTGCTTTGCCAGCCTTTGACATGGCCGATATCCAGGAGTCGCGAGCCTTGGAAGCAAGACGTCCATATACGTTGGATTGCTTATAGGCATAGCAACGAGCGCCACGTGTGTTGGGGTCAGTGCTAGGGATATCATCTCCAATTATCTTCCATACATTACTTGAGGTTAGAAATGACCTCTCAGTTCGACGAAATTCTTCAGTAATGATTTCAACTTCCTCCTTTAGTCGATGGAGTTTAGCTCGAGTTCTAAACCACCGAACACGTTCCACTAAACAAGGATTTATAGAATTAATATTGTAAAATAACACAGCAAAGATAATAAACTCACATTCCATTGACCATGTGTCATCAGACATACCTGTTGGTTTGCCAACAACCCAGAACCAAGGCTCCTTCTTCCTTGAGTCCCCAAGCTCACTCAATCCTGCCATATTTTTCCCCCATAACTCCGTTTTTAACAGTGGTTTTAGTTCGGAATTGAGAGTTACATTTCCAAGTTTAACTAAAGCTTGATACGCAAACTGATAACGTTGTGCACAAAAGTTCTTGTCTGCTTCTAGATCCTGTAGAATTGCATTGGCCCGAGTATTAGGACGTGTTCCGAAGACGTGTTGCTGTTTTGCAATATTTTGCATATTGTAGAGGTGGATGGTGGTACGCAAATCATTGATCGCATCATATGCTTGGCCCAATCTTAACTGTGATTCAATTTTGGCAAAGGTACGATAGGCTTCCCCACGATGATCTTGAGTTTGGGTTGGTCCTTGTGAATGTGATGGAAGAGGGATGTTGATATATTCGATGTTTGAATTTTCGAAGGGAGGCAAATTAATGGTGGGAAAAAGGACCAGGAAATCTACCACCCATTCTTGAAAGGCCGTTTGAAGTGAAATTTTCTTGGTGTGGAGTAAGTCTGGATCTGACAAGGCGCTTTGTCTGTCAATCTCGCATTTCAACTTGTACCTTCCCACGGTCATCAGAATAGCCATAAATAAAGTAAAAAAGATGAACACACTGTTCCAGCTCCAACGCGAAAGCCTTTTCCACTAAATGAACAAGCTTTATATATAACTCATCTTCTCTTGCATGGTTTGACTCCATTAATTTGAGGCACTGTGACTGTTGAGAAGGAACTGGAAGAAGTGATCAATCACCAGAAGTGTAAATGTAACGTTATAACTCACCTTCAACCAAAAAAGCCTGATACACGCTTTGAGGGTTACCCTGGGCATCCTTCGGGGGATCATGCTCCATGCTTTTCCACCTTGCAATTGTTTCGGGGGAGAAACGCTTTTCTAGTGAGTCAAACAATGCTTGAGTTTCCTGAAAACTAAGATTGTGCTTCTGGTGTTGAACTTCGAGTGAGGTAGCTGAAGTGAGAGTCGATGAGTTATTTGATTATGGATGTAGTAGTCCTGGACTTACATAGATAACGGGCTTTAAGCCAACCCCAAAAGGTATTGAAATCATCCAATGTATCATGCCGGTGTCCCCAATTCTGCTCTTTCGTAACACCCGCTGCATGGTTCTGCTCTGACCATGCACTTTCAATACCTTCCCCATACGTCATGCCTGAATGAGTTGTGTATGAAAACAAATAATTTAATTGACACTTCTCCCCATGCCCATGAATATGCATTTTTGGAATAGCTCCGTGAATGCGATCGGTGATGTGATACATACTGGGAAAGTGTTCCTGGATCCGTTTGGATAGATTGATGTTGTATTGGCACCAAATATCATAACTGATCATGATCAATCGGATGTTGTTTGCCTCTGTCCCGAGAGCACTGACAAGAGCATAGTCAGTACGGGCATACCTATCATCAATTTGTTATTATAAGTAGATGATTTGAATAAAAATACACAAAATGGAATACGTACGATTCTCCCTTATGCAAATCTACCATGCCCTGAGGCATATAAAGTCCATGACGTGCACATTGGACAGCTACAACACCACTTATGATGGCATTTTTGAATTTGATCATGTTCTGCTGCCGGACGGCCTTCAATTTTGAACAAGTTGATTGCTAAACTCAAATAAATAAAGTGGAAAAGATTAAATACAATAATACTCACCTCAGCCGAACTTGATTTTCCAAACCGTTCCAGATACTCTTTATAAGCACCATCTTCCACAAAATACCCGTTTCCATTGTTTAACGCCACATCACCAGGATCATGTACTTTGTTTTTTTGCTGTAAGCGAAAATTGCCATCAATTGAAAGGAAGAGTGCATATTTGTGTCTAGATAATATATTAGTATATGAATAACACAAAGAATGATGTAATAAATAATCAATGAACTTACTTGTCACGTTCAGGTGTATTCCACACAGTATCCTCGTCAATATTGAAGCCTACCTGTGGACATGCAGGACAGTGGAGTGCTAAGGAGCCAGGTCGACGTGTTGGGATGTAAGCATCAATGTTATGAGCCTGTCCAAATCGTCGCCTCTGAGAGAGTGCCCTCCAGACACGCATTACAAGAACCATTTCACGGTAATGATCCTGTGGGATTGTATTCAATTAGTATGAGTCATAGAATGTAGTAAAAAATATGGATACTTACATCTGTGTTCTTGGGAAGAACAGCGTCTGTGAGTTCTTGTAGACCATGGTAGTAGTCGTATGCAGACAGTTTTGAGCATTGTGAATGTTTATGAAAATTTCGTAGTGTTGCGAAAGTGAAGACAGTGGAAGGGTCTTTGAGGGATGCAGGGAACCACCGATTTTGCATAAGCTGCAAAAAAGGTTCAGTTTTCACTGTACATGAGCAAAACCATACCGTTCGCTTATGTATGCCATTTGTATGCACAAAAACAATGGACTTTGATTTTAATGTACTCGGACACTGTTTGCCTTCGTGACCGAGACACAACTCCATACCGAGAGCATCAAGCGACCCTTTTTTGAAGTGGGTGATAGACCACTCTTCGATATGATGGAGAGGCTGTAAAATATGATTTTTAAGGATACATGGTTGACAAACAACCTGTGTGCTATGGCATTCGGGGCAACGAAAGAGTGCGAGGCGTCCAGAATTGCATTGTTTGCATGGGTGAGTAGTTGCTTTATCAAATTCAAGTTCAAGAATGCAAGATTGAAGGTCGTCCATATGTTCTAAGAAAGGGTTCAGCTTAGCTGAAGCTCCCTGCAAGAGTAAAGATACAAAGTGAGTCTTGGCTGCTGATAGATTAGTAGGTATGCTACTCACCTGGTACCTTTGTTTCTTTTCTGAATTGTCATTTGTACAATTTGAATCCTCCTGACCTCCCTCCTCCTCAAGCTGTTTGGAACCGGGGGATGCGAAGTGGTGTGGTGTGACACTTGAGGTATCTTTTTGGTAGGTATCCGTTGTCTTTCGAATACGTTTTGATTTTGCGGTGTAAGATAAATGAATCTGGCCCAGCGTAGACTTCTTGTTGGGACTGTGGTTGGAGCTATCAGAGCGAAAGACCTCAGAGAATTTTCGTTTTCCAGAGGACATAGTGAGTACAAGAGCGTTGGGGGTGGAAAGGTGTAGAGGAAGAAATTGGCAAGTTAGAATATAGATACATTCTGTCTTTCTGCGGGCCGCTGTGTGCAGTACTGCCGTAGCTCTTAGAGTTCCAGATAGAGGTGCTGTAATCACAAAAGAATAAAAATATATTCATTTGGTACAGCCGTCGGTGATATTGAGAGTTGGAAGTATAGACGGCGAGTAGAAACCGGCATGTATGCTGTGCAGCTTTAGACCAAACAAAGAAAAATACTAGCAGTACAAACAAAACTCTCCTATTTCGTTATCACTCAATGTATTCAACCCTGAAATCAAAACAACCGACCAACACAACCAAGAATCAAATTAAGTGTAAGTATATATTGAATATTTTCTCGGTCCGGTATATTTCTATAGCTCATTGGCTACCACTACATAGAACCTAAGACACTTAAGTCTTACAATGGTTCGTCGTCTATGTGAGTAAGGTCTACACATCCCCGAAACTTCTTGTTTCTAATATAAAAGATGTCATCATCACTATCAGTAAATTCAATGACATTATCATCGAAATCCCGCTCTATTTTTCTCTTTTTCCTAATACAAGTGCGACTGGGATCATATGATTTAATCTCCTTGTTTTTCAATTGCAGGCTACCATCAAAATCTCGACGTTTACGTTTTCCAAGGTGGCTAGGGCCAGGAATATTATTTGATGGCCGAGGAGACGGGTGCGAAAAGAAAAATCGACCATCCTCGACGGTTATGAAGAAACTTCGAGGTGGAATACCAGCCTATTTAGTACAACATATGTATCAGATATTATACCATGCAACAACAAGTGTATTGAAGACCAACCTCACTGTAGCAGTAAACCTTGAGTTGTATAGGCTCCTGTTCAGTTCTCATATGTTCCACCATCCGTCGTTTCCGTTGTTCATATGCTGAAAGCTCAGCGGAAACATTTGAGGAGCTCTTGGAGGAGTTTGAGCTGGTACCAGAAGACATGGAAAAAAGAACTGGTAAGTTCGATTGTGATGAGCTCTGCCTATTTATATGGATTCTCTTTCTCTGCTTCATATTCAAATCAGCTATCTCCTCCGCTCTCAAACTCGGAAAAGAACCAAGTCATTCACCGTCAATTCTGTAACTCAGTAGTCGCTGCTCAACCATTCAAAAAGATTCTCTCAGGTCACCACTCAAACATTCAAACCTGTTCTCCGTCAATTCTGTAACTCAGTAGTCACTACTTAACCATTCAAAAAAATCTCTCAGGAGTCGCCACTCAAACATTCAAACCCGTTCTCCGTCAATTTCCAAACTTAGAAAGAAACAAGTTCACCGCTTGACCATTCAAAGAGTACAATGGCGATTTCATTAAGTATATATTCTAAAAATAAGGTAAACTAGTCTGCTGTGAACATTTGTTTTTTTTTGATTGAGTTTGATGATTGTTGTATAGTTGTTTTGGTTGTTTTGGTAGCGGAACTCGGACTTTCATTTGTGAATATATATTTAGATTCCAAAAATATAGCATATCCCTGTTTTGTTATTGAGTACGTGGTTGTGTCATCCGGCGGAAAAAAGTACTTAATAATACTTGTTTTTCATTGTTTTCTTCTAAAAATAAAGCAAAATCGGATTACATATCTTATATTGTCCCTGGTTTTTATTAACGGCGGAAAAAAGTATCTAATAATACTTAATTCAATACCAGGTGATTGCATTGACCCGTATTGCCGCTCAGACTCCAAAGTAACAGAGACGGAGAATGAGTTTAGAGCCCAGATGGCAAAGTATAGCTACTTGGTGACAGGCGTGGCAACTTCATTGCCACTTCCCAAACAGTCACCACCTTAATCGCTTCAAACCAAAAGACAACTCTGCCCCCTTCCACTCTCTTCAAAACAACTCACCTTTTTCCTTTTTCACTTGCCCATTCTTATCCTTGAACGTCACTTTGCTATCATTGACCACTCTTGCTTCTTTTCTCCCTCCATCACTACGACTGTCAACCATGCCCTCTATTGCTATGCCCGAAGATCTTGTCATTGAAGACGTTATGACTGAGTTGGAGGCTTCTGGGGACATTTCCAATCTTCCTACAATGCACCCCCACCCGGAGTATAATCTTACTGATAGCGTGAAGGTATGCTTTGTTGTCTTTTTCTTTTGATACAATGTTCAAATGACAAACTCAGGAATTTCTCAACGAGAGTGCAAATGACTACATCACAATGCGGCTTGGGGAAGGACACCACATACCTTCACAAATTGGATGGGTTCGCAGATATTATCCTAAAGTATTTGCGAAACGTTATGGTGCAGTCCCAGATAAGGAACTCCTGGTAGTAAGTTTCTTTCATATTTTGTTTTCTCTATACTTGTTTAACCTTCTCTATAGCATATTGATCGTTATATGCGAAACAATCACACACCCGATCAACTCAAAGGCCCCCCTGGGTTTTCTTCCAGGTCACAACGGAGAGCATCAAACAAGAATGCCCATCTCTCTGAAGTTCCCACGGTCCCAAGGGCAGGTGATTCACGAAATATACATTGGACAAAACTATATCTTGAAGCAAAAGAGGAAGAAATACAGGAGATCATCTCAGGAATCCGAAAACTAGATAGAAAAACGAATCCAATAGTTCATTACAATTCTGTGAAGGAGAAAATGATTGCGAATGTGACACAAGCAGAAATAACAATGTACATGACACTTGCCGAAGAAGAAAACAAACGCCATAAAAGCCCTCCAGGTCTTGATCAAATTTTCAAGTATGTTCATGTTGCTTTGGAACCCTTCTCTTTATCTCATAATGATTAAACTACAGATTACAACCTACAATAATTGACCAATTTATCCCAATAATGAAGAAAAAACTTGGTTGGGAATCAAGTCAATTGGGTGATGCTGTATGTTTCTTGTCAGTAACCTACCGGCAAAAAAACAACATGTTACAAACTGATTGGTAAGTACTCCATTGTCGTTTAATCAGAACTAATTGTCAATATTTACATCATCTTGTAGTGCGCTTGTTAGTAATCTAGGGATAGACCCTGGTGATACGCAAAAAGGGTTATTACTTCACACATACCAAGAGAACTTGTTGTCACTCCAACAGAGTTTTTCAGACAAGTACCTACCAGGTAAGAATACTAGTTTTTATCTCATTTTTTGTATATCTTACGTTTCTTAGAACATCCGATCCCTCAAGTCATCTTTCCAAAGCTTGATCTAGAAGAAACAACCACAAAAGAGCTTCGGGGGCATTTTCGGCAGTATATGATAGCTGCATGGGGTGAGTTTTCACATTTTTATAACTGTGAAACAACGAATAGACTCATATATTACATAGTATTAAGTGGTGATAAACTCCACAATCGTGTTGAGGATAATATGCCATGGAAGAATCTCAATCTCAAACGCGACACATTACTATCTAAATATTCGGCATTTGCTACACTCCAATCCCTCCTTCCTGAAGATCTTACGTTTGATGAAATGCGATGCGTGGCTTTGGAGATTGAAGGTGACGCGGATGGTTTTGTATTTTTTAAGGAGAGTGAAGTCACATCCCCAGCATCCGTGGCAGTGAGTAACTACATCATCTATTCTAATTTCTGTGGCATAATTTTGATTGATATTAATGCTAGCTTCCGCAAAACAACTCAACCACTCTTCACCAGCCATCAGCATCAACCAGTGTTCCAGAGCATGTCCCCCCTCCAACTCGTCAAATTAGTCCAACAATAGTACCTACCCCGCCTCCTGCTGCTACATCTTCTCCAAGCATTAATTCAACACCGGTTTCCCCATCTCATCTTCCAATCGTGGCACCTCCACCTCCACCTCCTGCTGACCCTGTCAATGATGTCACCATCAATGATCAGATCATGACTCCCACGTTGCCATCTAACAGTATTGAAACTGTATCCAACCTCGGGAAACGCAAACGTGGACGCCCACCAAAAGTCGCAAAAGATACAGGTAGTGCTGCACAAAGCCCACAAACAATTGCCAGTTCATCGGAGGCTCCACCAAGTCGACAACTTCGATCTAATGCCAGGGTGTTAAATACCTCACCAGCAAATGCAATTCCTACCCCCAGCGCCACGTCAGCAATACCTCCTTCTACCACCAGCCTGTATAAATCACGGGTTCGGAAGACATATGGGAAGGGTGGCAAAGGTACGAGTCGTGGAAGTCACAAGTAGGGTCAGACCTTTTTGTTTTTTTTTTACCATCAATTTGTTTTTCACTACTTTGTCAACCGATTAATTGAATTCCCCCGATTCTTTTGATCTTGATATTGTTTTTAATGCTCCTGGTGCTCTCAATGTTTTCGATGTTTTCGATGTTTTCAATTTTTTCGATTTTTTCGATTCTTTATTTATTTTACTAGTTTTACTGATTTAATACATTTGAGAATGAAAACCACGTAAAATTGGACTAATCAAATTTACCGAATTAATCCGATTACAATGACATAAATTAAAACCTACTATTGAATCTGTAATCAATGATTGAACATTGATGGAGGTGAAATGCCCTCAAATCAGCAGAATCAGAAAATCGGACCAGGTGAATTCACCTGGAATCGGCATCCGAACACCTGGTGAAATGTCCGGAATCGAAGAATCGGACGTGCTGCAAGTAGTGTCGTGGATGAGAATTAGTCTCGAATACATGTCCCAGAAATAGGCACTACCAATTGTTGGATAATGTCTTCACCAACGTCAATATAACTTAACCTCATAACATCACCATCTCTAAAGTCTTATACCAATTCCATAGACCATGTAATCTAAAAATATACAATTCCTTGCGCTCAGCTCAGAAACTCCAGAGAATAATCATCATTCAAACCCACCACGCCTAGTTACCCATAATAATCACTTAGCAAGGTCATGAGATACACAACACAATAAAACCAATATCAATATCAGTACCAAAAGTCCAAACACAAGGCTCCGAGAGAGTCGGAGAATGTGTGTATGTACATAACAAAAAAAAGCCAAACCATTATCCTAAACCCAATTGCATATGATTATGAACGTTTGAACTATGCCTTAAAGGTTTTGGAAATTTAAAGGAAATATTTTTAGGCTTTGCACCAACCATAACTCTCTGTAATGAAGTTGATACTTCCATCAGGTTGAGTTTGTCCACCTTTATTATCAGCATCTTCGATACCGTGACAACCACGGAAAAGTGCGCAAGTAAGAAGGGGAGAACCATCCTAAAAATAAATAAATAAAGGTGATTAGGTTAATATTGTCTGAAATTCAGAAGTAAAGATGAAAGAGATCGTGAGAGTGTTTAATTTACCTTGGCATTGTTGTCGTGATAGGCTGAAAATGTCGAATTAGTTTTAGGTCTCTGGTGTGTATTGAGAAGTATAAATAACTTACTGTTAGCGAATCCGCAGCCTTCAACAGAGTTACACATATCCTTACAATCTAGTTAAAAAAAGAGATAAACCAACATCAACACCTCACCACAGATGGAATCCGAAACGACAATATTGAATAAACCTACCAGCAACAGTTTCTACTAAACCAAAAGTCATATAATCATCCGCCTGAACAGCTCCATCATAATTCTCAAAAGTAGGATTATAACCATCAGTTGGTTTCGGGGTTGGAGTTGTAGTATGAGAAGTAGAAGTAGGTGTAGGTTTAGTGGTAGTTGGTTTCGGAGTTGGGTATGGGTAACCTGGGAATGGGCAAGGAGGGTAATGATGAGGACAATGTATAACTCCGTGAGTGAATATGTCGAGCCATTTGCAAATGTGCTATAGGTTCATGAAATGGACATGTTAGAATCAAGCTGGCATGTGAAGAAAAAAAGAAACTACGACGCACGCTATTCAACCACATTGTTCCCTTAGGTACATGTTTTCCCGGTTTAGGTCCATAGTACCATCCAGGTTTAGCGCCTTTAACCCAAGGAGGAACGGGAGCTCCATAATGATTTTGAGAAGAAACATCTTTGTTCAAAGTACCCAAGAGAATAGAAGTAAAAGGTGAAGCAGCTTCTGTTCCTACAGCAAGAAGAGCGGTGGCTGTTACAGCAATATTAACCAATGAGAAACGCATTTTTGCAGTAAAGCTGTTTTCTCTGAGAGGATATAAGAATGAGGAAAGTAGTCAAGAGGATGTCTACGATGGAGTATCTCATTGAACGAAGGTTAGGTTTTTATATTGTTCAATAACTCGAGTGTCGAGTTCCATCATCTTTACGTTCTAGACCTGTCTTGCCAATTCAATTTTTGAGTTGATGTTAGATGTAGAACAATCCTCCTGTAAGGGCGACATGGGAAGTGATGGTAAACTGGAACGGAGAGACAAATTATCCATTTTGTTAGTCCTTTCATGCCCCTTAACCCCGACAATATCATGTCACCCCAGCCATCAATACACGTTCGATCACTCAAAATCGCTCACAATTGGTGTACCTTACCGTATCGAGCACCAACGTACAGGTCCCAACAACTGGTTGTTTTTCTGAAGAACACATGGAACCAGCATGAACCGTACATGCATCCCAAATTTATTGATCCTTCCCGAATGATAGACAGACTTCTATGTTCAAGGCATTGAAGTATTGATGACCTTTCTCGATATCAATGCTTCTATTTCTTGTACATCTGCCAAGGGTGTTAAAGGTGGTTCTCTGTCGCGTATCCATACACCCAAAGCTAGAGTACCAACATTCTCACCTAGAGCCGGTACCCGTATATACCAAGTTTTAATATCTATCGATTGATGAGGCCGAAGGATGATTTAAGTATTGCAAAAGGTGCCTCGGAATCAGATCTTCAATTAATTTCCGCTCTATATGCGCTTCAGGTTCACGCGCGTGTCGAGGACCGCATAAATACTGTAAGACAGAACAAACATGCGCTTCCACGCATTCCTATACCCTTCGATCATGTTTCGGGGGCACTTGAATTATGGTTGATACGACCGACATGGGACAATAAAGTTCTGACAAGGACTTGACAGATCTTCCGAGTGATAGTATTCACTGTATCGGCATATTCTCGACATTTGATCCTTTCTGAAGATCAATCGATCACATCTCTCACACGCCCCTGCCTGCCACCGCTGTAACTGCCAGCCAGTCATTGCCATTAACCAATAGAATATAATTATGTGGGTATATCAGTAATGGACGATTACCTATGTGGGATCATTGCCGCAAATCAAATTGTGATTGTACCCCTTTTCCTTTTCCTTTTCCATTCCCATTCCCATTCCTACTCCCACCTACCAAACCATCATATAAATCCGTAGAATCCGCATCCAAAACAGTCAACAACCTTCTAAGCAATTTCCCTTGCATTTCCACAGTTTGACTTAGATCTGCTATTTGTTTACTCAATTCCGTTTGATTTTTCGCAAGTTTCATATTTGAAAGATCTCGTAGAGTAGGTGTATTGCTTGAGAGTGAATTATGTGTTCCATAACCACCAAGGAATGGATTTGATAAACCACTTCCGGTGTTGATGTTTTCATCATTTGGAACTAGAGGACTTGAGTTTTCTTGTCCATCCGCATCATCCCCACGAGTTCGATCCTAATATGATCCAGATTTGTTTAGCCTAGCGAATAATAATGATAAGGGAAGACCTAAAACTGACCTTTTGGTTGACTAGACGTTCCCATACAAGACTGAACTCGCGGCCTAGCACGAAACTTGGTAGGGTTATGAGGAGTAGCCCAGATACGAGGATGGGTAGAGTAACGAGGCGACCCAAAAATGAGGTAGGTGTAATTTCTCCGTAACCAACAGTTGTGATTGCTGAATGAACAGACATTGAGCGATGTAGTCGCGCAATTTTTCCCTAAATCCACTTACTAACGAGTACAAACCTAAAGGTATATTGTTAGGAACTTTGACCCTAATCATATACCAATATCACTTACCAAGCTGCTGCGGGGATTGACTAGGGCATTATATAAATAAATTTACGAGAATCGTAAACTAGTCAAGAAAACTTACAGAAAATTGACTGGGATCTCCCTCTGTGTTGATAAATGTTTCTAGTGTCTCATCCCATGTGCCTCTCTCAGCGAAGTACCTAATAAAAATGAGCAGGTGGGATAGACGGGTAGGATGTTCACATACAAGAGTGTACTGAATACAGTAAGAATCATGATGACGAAGAATCCAATAGCAAGCAGGGCATGTTGTGATCGTCGTACAGAGAGATACATGACCTCTATAGTTCTATCGGGTTCGTAAGTGTCATGAAAACACACTTGAAAATAGACACTTACAGGAGAATTGTGTGGTTATGTCGAAAGGGTCGGAAAACTCTAAGTAACCTAAACATTCGCAGAATAGAGAACCTGAATAGTACAGACTAGAGTACTCTTTAGTGGTGTACGTGTGATTTTTCTTTCTGACTTACAGTATCTTGTTGCAATAGTAATTCAATATAATACGGTCCTACCGATAGAAGGTCGATAATCCCATAAAAAGCTGGTATTACGTAATATGACAATTAGCGCCTAGCTCCAAGAAAATCTGGTTGGAAGAATACTGACAAAATATCCATTTCAAGAGACTCCTCCATGTATTGCTCCAGGCAATACATCTAGCAATATACTCCACAGTGAACAGGGCGACAAGACTAGTCTCCATACCAAACCAAACGCGGGTTGAAATTGAGTGAAATGCGGGTACTGTCTCCAGGATAGTGATGAGAGCCGAGAGGACAATGAGACCAGTAGTTGCAACATAGACTAGGAATGCAGATGGAGAGGAAGTTGGACGTTCGAGTAGAGCAAACAAGTCACGTTTCCAGTATGGGTGGATTGCCTCTAGTGATGCATCTTCCTCGTAGGATGTAGATTGTGGAAATAGTTCGTTGACATTGGATGGAGTTGGTGGTCTGTATTCTTCTGTTAGAAACCTGGATGCTTCAGGATAGTTTGTTCGTAGTCGGTTAAGTTCTATCGACGTGCTGCGCGACATCGAGGTGGCCGACAAAGTCCAACCAGGGCAATGCTAAGCATTTCCCACGCCCGTCACTGTCATTCCCATAGAGCAGTCCAAGAACACTGAGCAGGCATCTCGGTGGGCCACAATCAATGTGCGGAGTTTCCATAACATGGTCATCCTAATACTTATAAATTACCTCTACAGCTCATAGATGCTCTGCTCCAAAATACCCAGGGAGAAGCACCTAGTAGCGCAAACGATATCCGTGAACTCAATTTCTATTGTAGTCAGCCATCAATTACAAGCCAGTGGGAATTCTGACTCCCTGAGTCTGAAAGACAGTGTTGGCAGAACTCACTGCTCTATTTCTCATGACCTTAGACATGACCCTAGACATGACCCGATGTTGAGAAGGAAATCAAATGTAATACAGTGCATTGAGAAAGAATACAAATACATGTGATAAAGTATAAATATGCTGGCATGTGAAGTGGAAAAAGGATTCAAAATCCATACTAGAGAGGATAATGAATATGTAGGGAAAAAGAAAAAGGATCTTAATAATCCCACAATCAGTATGAATTCAATGAAATACTAGTAGAAACAAACCAAGAGACCGGCCAGATATACAGGTTCCTCAACGATGAGATCCACTGAAATAATCTATCACCGATGTCTTTCTCCATATCCCAGGGGCCGGCTGCCGCACATATATCTTTGAATTCGACTTCACGTTGTCCACTTTATGTGTAATATTTTGAGTATATGAAAATTTGAGGTGGATTATAGTAATGTTGTAGGATTAAGTGCGAAGGAGAATGTCATGTTGAAGCTTTGAAGTTTGGCTTGGGCAATATCATAACACATTGGTTAGAAGATAAGATGTTTTGTGGGGCATGCCCTGGGGTGTGATGAATTATATACAGTAGCTTTAGGAAAGGGGGAGTGGGTAATTGTTTCTAGTCGATCATAAATCATGATCATCATTTCCAAGGAAATTGCCATGTATCCTAGCATCGCGGCGCCAGGCTGTCAGCCGCGGCACGACTCTGTGCATGGATCGTCACGTTATCGAACCAAAGGCTGACGTTTTATGCACAACAACGCCTTGATAACTCGTACCGTGGATCTAAACATGATGCGATTCACCACATAGTCGCGCCGCTCTGCCACCGTGTTGGGTCAGGGATATTAAGTGTGATACTAATTGTCCAGTCATTTGATTGCCTCATAATTTAGTAATTTCTTCTGTGTAGTGTAGATGGAAGTTCATTCCATCATTTAGCTTATATTTCCCAAGTTACTTTTGGTTGTGGGGCATCGGACGGACCCACAGTATCTTATGGGAAAGATAGAGGTAGTAGTATGTAGGCCAAGTTTCGGCTGCCTTTTTAGTGAATTCAATATGATAAGTATCCATGAATCTCCATGAGCGATCACCGGTCATGAATTGACGAATAACATCGGCAGGACAGGCATCAAATGCTTTGGTTGCACTTTTTTTTTGCGCTAACCAAAAGCGCCCTTCTTTTTGCTTCCATCTTAAGGCTCAATGTGGATGGAATCCAATCTCTCATCAGTTGGATCAAACCTCAGAGTCTTCATTTCAACTACCATATCACATTTCTCCTCAGTTCCTGATCTCTTTAGGCTCTTTGAACTTGATAGTGTTGGTCTTTCTCTTAGACTCCACTCTTAATCCTGATTCATTGTTGTCACAGTTTTTGATTGTTGGAAGTGATCTGATATTTTATTTGGGCTTTTTTGCTGGTCAAGGCATATTTTCGTTACCACAAGAATTGTTAATAAAAATGTACGTTATATTTATTTATGATTTATAGAAGAACCACTCATTGAATTTGTTTTATTCTTGTGGCACAGGCTCTCATTAACAAAAGGAGATGATTATGCATAGCTTCTTGGACTTTGTGGTCATTTTCGCTGTTTTGCCAGTTTTTTTGAACTCCTTATAGTAAATTACATTTTTAGACAGCTTGATGAAATTTAATAAGATTTAGCGCTTTGGAAAACTCTCATCAAGAGCTATCAATTATTAGCACTATTTTCACATGGTTTAAAAATGACCGATCTCTTTAAGTGGAGTTTGCTTGTTCGTAACTGTACACAAAGTTCAGAACACACAAAGTAAGGTGGCGGCACCCCGCGAAATCGGCCCGGGAACAACCTATTTTTAGCCCTAATGTTTAGAGATAACGCTCCTACTTAGGTTACCAAGTTTCCACTGGTGGCATGGATTGATTTTGAAAGGAATCTTTATAGTCACATCAAATAGTTACCTAAATGTAGTGTGAAATTGTTGAACTTGAACAATGGAACTCTCAGACACGACAAGAAGCTCTGAAAAATTATCGGAATAATACTATTCACTGTCTCAAGGTTCAAAAAATCCGATTTGCTACAGCGAAATAACAGCCCATTAGAATTCTGTTCGGGTATCCTAGGTATTGATAAGAAGAGATTCAAGAAAATAGAAACGATGGGATTTAGAAAAACTTCTCATTAGTAAGTATGAGTATATATTCGGATGTCGAACATTGTCGCGCGGTCATTTATTTATAGAATAGATTGTATCACGCGTCATATATCATATGTCGAATTTATACATACTAATTGATTGTCTATAGAAACTATAAATAGTACGAATACATTAACAATATGTGTGTGTGGACGTTCGAGGGAAAAATAAGGGTTGTCTTCCTATACATCCCACTACATTCTCACGATATCCCGGCGGCATCTCATGCCACGTTGGACCCTTTGTCTTCTCTTGCTTTCATTAATCTAGCGGTATCTCCGGAGACATCTTTTTGACCCACTGAAGTTATATCAAAAAGAATGTTAATGTGCCACGAACCAAGAACTGCAGCGCATGTACTATGCTGTAATAGTATGAAACTCCGAGGTGGCTACAGTGGGTCACGAAGGCTAGTGGCGCACAAATATTCGGATTAGTAGTTTCAATATTTGACGTTTTAAAGAGGTATAATAACGGAAAGAAAGCGTACCATGTTCGTGTTTCTACTATGCAGTAGAACTAAATAAATCTCACATTAGAGGGAAAAGGAGATATGATAGGAACTAGGAGTGGGTTAGAATCGAACGTGTGAAAGAGTGAAGAATGGTAATAGACTATCGTTTCCATTCTATGATAGAACACCCCCTATATACTGGCTTTAATCAAGTCATGAGTAAGTTGATGTCAACTTCGAAGGTTAATGGTCAGAGTTGTGGGGGAGATTGCTGTTAACCCCACCGAATGTGAAATGTATATAAACGTAGCATAACTTCGATGATAAGGACAACATCCCTACCAATACTACACCGATATGACTATCACATTCTACGACCTCGTTGCACAAGATGGTATTGATACCTGGTCTCCAAACCCCTTTAAAACCAAGTTAGTTTCTTTTCATTCGAGACATCTCGACTGTAACCCAACCATTGCTACTAGATATAGTCTGGGGTTCAAGAAGCTTCCTTACAAAACCGTTAGGTTGGAATATCCAGAACTTGAGGGGGAATTTAAGAAGCACGGGATCCCACCTAGCATGCTCAGGCCCAAGACAGGAGTCCCACTTTATACTAGCCCATCCTTAACCGACGATAGAACTGGTGCAGCAATCAGCGAATCTTACAAAATCGCTGAATACCTCGACCAAGCATACCCCGATACCCCTCGCTTATTCCCACCAGGAACAGAAGCATTCCAAGCCGCATTCTATGAACAATTCAACCAAGGTCGTCTTTCCATCTACCCAATCTTCATTCCCAACATTCCCAAGATTTTAAGACCACCTAGTGCAGAATATTTCACTCGTAGGCGATCTGAGGATTGGGATATACCGTTGGCTGAACTTGAGCCATTTGGTGAAGCACGTGTAGAGAGGATGAATAAAGCAAAGGAAGTTTTCGACTCTTTCGATAGTTTCTATAGCAAGAGTTCTGGTCCATTCCTTATGGGGGATACTCCTGTATTCTCTGACTTTATCGTTGTGTCTTTATTCCATAGTCTTAGGGTTGTGATGGGGGAGAATAGCGTCGAGTGGAAGATTCTTAGTAAGGAATGGCATAATGGGAGGTGGGGTGATCTGTTGGCAAGGTTGGAGGTGTACTCGAAGCATCCAGACCAAGAGGTTAAGTACACACCTAGAGCTGTAAATTAGGTTAAATACATACTGTATGCGGTCCGAGAACTGTATAACAATGCTCAGTACAAGTACTTATCAGTATTTAGCTACATACCAAGCATCAAACTTTCCTCTGGAAGAAAGCCCTCACGAGGAGCTTATATTACTAGATGAGGCAAGATTAGTACTACAAATGATGTCATAGGTACATGGTATGGCAACTCTGCGACGCAGATTCGGAGACCATAACGAGAAAAGAATAGATACCGACTGCTATCGCATTTCTTAAGAGAGAAGATGGGGGCCATTAGATTTTAGCGGGAACTGGTGAGAAGCAAATTCCCGGCATTTCCCGTTTCAGTCTTCGTGTTTCCCGTTTCAATCTTTATACTTCTCGTTTCATATTTTTTTATATCTCTTCTTTCAATATTATTTGTTAAAACCTTACACCTACGATCGCCCTCATTTTCTCGTTCCGCTCATTCCCGCCACATCCTGCCAAAATCTAGATGCCCACGAAGATGGGCCTTTAAGAATTATTTCTCGTCTGACTGCGACCTTCCGGATGGAGAATCAGGATAAAGCTACACAGACGACGATGATAATCAGAGATATTGGTATGACATTTTGAAATCAATCCAAGACATACCTTCCCAGGATTAAACAACCCCATAGGATCAATCGCTCTCTTTATAGATTTCATCAACTCAACAGTTCCTTCTCCCAATTCTTCAACCAAATATTCCTTCTTCCCAACTCCAACTCCATGTTCACCTGTACCTACATTACAGTTTATGTCAACACGGAATTCTCATTAAGCAGTGAGGTGGAACCAAACAATGAACTTACATGTACCGTCCATTTTAATAGCCCTCCTAACCATCCTACTCGCAGCTTCTTTCGCAATTTCTTTCTCTTTCTCATCTCTCGCCATAATCATTGCATGAAAATTCCCATCTCCAACATGTCCAACAATAGTCGATAAAAGTCCAGACTCCTTCAAATCTCTTTTCGTCTCATAAACCAAATCTGGTAGCTTCGACACCGGAACGCTGTTTTTTTTATTACAAAAAAATAAACATTATATCAGTCTTAAGCTAATACAATTTTAAAATAAAACGACAAACCAAACATCTCCAGGCCAAGCTGCAGCATTTGGTGCCATAGCCAAAGCGGCAAAAGCCACATTCTTCCTTTCATTCCAAAGTTCCATCGATTCCTTCTCATTCTTCGCCAAAACAAAATCCTTTCCACCGTATTTTTCTACAATTTTCTTAACTATACCTGCCGTTTCTTTCAACGAAGCTTGAGTTGGACCTTGGAATTTAAACCATATATGATCTTTGACTTTATATTGACGACGTGATGCTCCATATTTATTGAGAGCATCCATTAATCCATCGTCTAGAAGTTCTATGCACTCTGAAAAAGGGTTTAATAATTCCAAAAGAAATGAAGAGAAAACAAGTAGAAAACAACGCACGGATTCCAACTCCTTGATTCAGAATTTCGACTACTGCTTCCGTGGCCTTTTTTACATCTGGGAAATTAGCTAATGCAACAGTAGTAGGCAGAACAGGAGCCAGTCGAATTGTTACTAGGGAAAGAAACGCACAACTACTCTTCAGTATTCAATACAAATGAATAAGGATGGGGGTACTGGTACCTTCAGTGACGATTCCTAATGTTCCTTCAGCCCCTATAAATAGTTTTGTGGTATCAAAACCAGCTGATGATTTGCGTGATCTTCTTCTTGTCTTAATTACTTCACCGGATGGCAATACCACTGTCTGTTAATAAAAGGTGAATTATATCAACATCTTACCAATGGAGAAACCACATACGGCGTTCAGAAACCATTCCGCTTTAGCTGTTCCATAACGAACAGCATTCGCTACAGAATATGTTCAAATTCGATATCAACACAATATTCTGAGTAGATAAGTAAAACGTACTTCCAGAACACCCTGTGCTCAACATCCCTCCTATGCTCGCGCCGGGTGCGGGATCCAACTGCGCGATGAATTATAAAATTAGGTAACATCCCTTATAAATCCACTAGCGTACTCACAGGAAAGAAGAGAGGTATACCTATGTGGTATGGTGATTTAGCTTCTTGAAAAGGTTCAGAATTGAATTACGAACCTTTCTCTTTCAACATCTCGTTAATCTCATCCCATTTAGCTCCGGGCTGACATACAATATCTGCGTCAGCCTCTACAATTATAATTATTTCGTCGTTAAATACATGTTTTATGCAAGCCGGAATTCATACTACGCACCATGAATCTCCAGAACCTTATCCATATTGGACATGTCAACACAAATACCCCCGGCAGGTCCCTGTTTCCGATAGTAAGAGTGTCATTTAGAGCAGTAGGCGGATACAGATGAGGATCGGACAGACGTACTCCATAGATGTGGCCTTCCAAGCTAGTGCCCGATGAATAAGGAACAATAGGCATCTTCCATTTGCTCGCAATCTTCACAACCTTCACCACATCCTCCGTTTCACGAGGGAATACAACAACGCTATGCGAGAATCCTTAACACAGAATAAGAACCATTATTAGTATGAATATCCAAACAGTTAAAGGAATGATATATACCTGTATGATGCACGAAGTTACTGAATCCATGATCATGCAATACCCCTGGATCAGTAGATACCACAGTCTCCAAATCCCCAGCAGCGCCTAGCACTTCTTTCAACTCCTCAATCGCCTTTTGGAAATCTTGGGGTGTGCCATACTTTGGTGGATATGAATCGTCATTTTCATCACCGCGTGCTGCATACGTTTGCGCAATGCCATATCCTACTAGCCCACTAACCAAGGCAGCACTCGCCAAGATGATGCCCCTACTATTACCAGTATCATTGTTTGGTGTCCGAGGAGTTTGTGCCTCGGATCCCAGAGAACGTGTTATTGGCGTGGAAGTATAACCGTGTTCTAGTAGACGAACAGATGCTGTTGATCGATGAACACCACTCAATGTGTATCGACCAATAGGAGTACTAGTAGACCGAAGAATTTTGAAACCTTGCATCCTGTGCAGAGAGACAGATGATAGGCAGTTAGAAGGTGAGAACTTGAGAAGGAGGCGGCAAGATCTTTATTTTAGGTTAACTGCGGTTGCATCAGAAGCAGAAGCGTTGGTGTGAAGCCCGTTATCATTTTGACAATTGGATGAGTAATGATCATGTTGATGATGCCAGATGGCAGAAATATATATTTGAGGCCTGAAGGCGCGGACCAGGTGAACACATGTTTAACGCATTGAGCTCACTGTTGAATTGAAATGTGGGGAGTATGAGAGCCAGGTGGCAGGACTCGGAGTATGTATTGTTGGAAGTCCGAAAGTGATGACGTCATATCCAAAGTTCCCACATATCTTCTCAGAGGTTTGGTTCTTCGAGGGCGGGCCTAGCGGGCTGGTCATTGCCGTGCACAAAGGCTTGAATTTAAACCACAGAACATCTGGTCTCACTACAAAAGTCTTCGCGGTACAGCAAATTCTCTAGCTCATCCAATGACTATATAGACACATAGGACCACGGTTTTACAGATACTTGTTGAGTCACGTAATTGGGGCATAAGCGACCTCAGTAGAACTTCGAAAGGTTAACCTCTATACTATACCGAACCTGTTTGGATGATGGTGCTTGAACTCTGCCAATGTTACACATTGAATACGTACAATCAAGGACCTCGAGGGATCTCACCCTGTTTTACATTGTTACGGTGTAAATGGACTTTATAATTTGTAGGAGTGAGTTTCCGTCCTGTACTACGATGCGTGTCTCTGTACGCTCATAACACTTCGACCGGGTGTGTTACAGATTAATGAAGTATCTAGGCATTGCACCAACCATAACTTTCCGTAATGAAGGTAACACTACCATCTGGTTGAGTTTGTCCACCTTTATTATCAGCAGCTTCGATACCGTGACAACCACGGAAAAGCGCGCAAGTAAGAAGGGTAGAACCACCCTAAAAGTTAAATAAATAAAAATAACGAGGTTAATATTGGAATTCAGAAGTAAATGTGCAAGAGATTAAGAAAAATGAATGAATTTACCCTGGCATTGTTATCATGATAGGCTGAAAATGTCGAGTTATTTTTAGGACTGATAATATGGATTTAGAAGTAGAAATGACTTACTGTTGATGAATGCACAGCCTTCAACAGAGTTACACATATCCTTACAATCTAGTCCAAGGAAAAGATAGACCAACTTCAATACGTCATCATATATGGAGTCCGAAACGACAATATTGAATAAACCTACCAGCAACAGTTTCTACTAAACCAAAAGTCATATAATCATCGGCCTGCACAGCTCCATCATAATTCTCAAAAGTAGGAATATAACCATCAGTAGGAACAGGGGTTGGGGCTGTAGTATGAGCCGGGGTTGTAGTAGAAGTAGTAGGTCTTCGTGTTTTAGTATGTTTTGGTGTTTTAGTAGGTTTCGGAGGTGGGAATGGCGGGGAAGGTGGGTAATGATGAGGACAGTGTATAACTCCGTGAGCGAATATGTCGAGCCATTTGCAAATGTGCTATGGGTTCATGACATGGACACGTTAAAATTAAGCTGGCATGTGAAAAAAAAAAGAAACTACTACCCACGCTGTTCAACCACATTATTCCCTTAGGTACATGTTTTCCCGGTTTAGGTCCATAGTACCATCCAGGTTTAGCGCCTTTAACCCAAGGAGGAACGGGAGCTCCATAATGATTTTGAGAAGAAACATCTTTGTTCAAAGTACCCAAGAGAAGAGAAGCAAAGGGTGAAGCAGCTTCTGTTCCTACAGCAAGAAGAGCGGTGGCTGTTACAACAATATTAACCAATGAGAAACGCATTTTTCGTTAGTGAAGCTGTTCTCTCAGAGGCAAAGCAAGAATGAGGAAAGTAGTCAAGAGGATGTTGACAAAGAAGTATCTCATTGAACGAAGGTTAGGTTTATATATTGTTCAATAACTCGAGTGTCGAGTTCCGTCATCTTTACGTTCTAAGCCTGTCTTACGTTGATGTTGGATGTAGAACAATCTTCCTGTATGGACGACATGGGAAGTGATGGTAAACTGGTGAAGATCAGAAAAAATGGTCTAAAAGACAAAATAAAATTACGAGTGCAGTTGCGTCCGTCAACTGTCAAGCTTCGAACCCGAAACGACGACGTTCAAGGATTCAGGGTGCTCTTCGATGAATAAATTTGAGGAAAACGAGTTGTTAGGCAGAGAGTCAAGTAAAGAGGATGGAGACGATTTAGAAAGAGATTTTTAGATAGAAAATGGGGGTAAAATTCACTGAGTATCATCTCTACCACCAGAGACTATATACTGTCTACTGAATACAATACCAATTAAAGAAAATTTAAATAAACTCCAAACTCACAAAACCGAATATAGAGAAGGATAAACAAGTTTCTACTGCAACTAAATAGGAATTTTCTAGAAGGTAGAGCTAAGATACCGAAGAATAATTGAAAGAGAAGAGTTAGAGACCGAAATTGAACAGAATATGTAAAGATTTTTCGAGCACTGAGAAGAAAGTTTGGAACAGAGAGGAAGAAAGTAAACAAATATATCTTATCACTGAATTGGATTTCGTAACTTATTTGGATCTTGGAAGAGAACTGAAGGTTCAGTTACGAAAACACGTTGGGAATATTGTTATTCCACAACGAGACGAACTGAGACCTTCACACTGGAACGGAGAGACGGATTATCCATTTTGTTGGTTTTTCATGCTCTTTAAACCCGACAGTATCATGCCAGTCCAGTCACCTATGTCAAAATGCACTTTGATCACTCAATAAAGCCCGTAAACGTTGTACCTTACCTCACTTACCTCGAAGAAATCGTGACACCAGCCATGCATGTCATCCTACGTTTGTTGATCTTCCTGAAGGACAGACTTCTTTCTATGTTTTCGAAAGCATGACCTTTCTTGATCTCAATGCTTCTATTTCCCGTAGGGGAATTAGTGGTGAGAACTCATTTTCATCATGTATCAAATCTTCTAAGCTAGAGAGAATACGCACACTCACTTAGTGCCGGTTCTCCATGTCCACATCATGATTTATCAATCGCATATAGTGCGACTGACAGGATGGTTGAGTGTGCTCGAAGTACAATCTCCAATCAACTTTAACATCCACTTTGTATGCACATGAGGTTCACGCGCATGTCCAGAGCCGCATTATAACCATATGTAGAACATGCAAGCGTTCCATGCACTCGTTCATTTCTTGGGAAGATTTGAATTATGGTTGACATGACCGACATGGGACAGCGGAATCCTGACAAGCCTTGACAGTGTGTGTATTACGCTGGTCAGTCAATAATATATTACCGAAGGTAAAAATAGCAGAAAGAAAAAGATCAAAAAACAACAACAAGAATAATGATATCCTACGAGTCGGTTGTCTGGAGGTAACGGCCTCAAGACCTAACTTCTCCCAAAATTGACGTTGAGCTGCACAAAGCCTTCAATCTATGTAGCTTTGATTATGCCTACCTATCTGTTGAACTATTATTAGTTCTACAATGACATTCTCTAATGGCATTACGCTAGATGAACATGTGACTCAAATATGTTCTCGCATGGACCATTGCATTAATGTATATAAACCTTGTAGTAGTTGCATTATATACTTAAGTTCTTTTCTACCTCAACAACCACCCTCAGTAAGTCTAAGTCGTACCTACCTTAGCATACATGCTACGCTCTTGTTTTAACAGGTTATGGGCCCCGGTTAGCCTGTACGACTCACGACGCGCACTTGATGAGTACTACTTGTCATGCAGCACTGAGCTCGAGGGTGAAGCTGGATTCACCTGTGAGGGAAGTCCGAGTTCCGCTCACTCGAGACGTTTGACCCATCAGTGTACTCTATGCATACCCTTACCATACTCGGTTAGACGGGCAGCACATAGCTCTGTAGAACATAGTGCATGTAGTGCAGCTTTAGTTCATAGATCTGACACATGTTTTGTTGTAGAATTTTATCTCCAAACATCACTCATGGCCACTTTGATCCCCTCGATCCCGGTTCTCACAGGCACTGCTAACTACCAAGTGTGGGAAGCACGTGTTTTGTCAATTGCCAATATGATCCACATGGATGGATGGTGTGTAGCGAGAATGATCGACAGCAGTGCCGCAAGGCCTGCAGCTGTTGGTGGTTCCCCCGCAACTGCTACTACTGCTATGATACCCCCTACGAACATCGATGAAATTCGAAAGTTCGACAATTGTGAGGCATTTGCACTTGGGATGTTAAATTCCCGATTGAGCGATGACATGCTTAGGCATGGTGAAACAACCTCTGATGGTCTCTGGACACACCTGAGATGAGTATATGGCACTTTTTCGGCAGGTGCAGCTTACGAGCTGTATGCTTCTGCAGATTCTTTTCGGTTATCTGGTGTGAATGATCCCTCTAAGGAGATCTCTACCTTCCGAAATTACTTCACGCAGCTCGAGCAAGCCTCGCCCCCAATCAACGTTCCCGGTATCCTCCGCGCGTTAATGTTGATGACTCGCATTCCTCCTCAATGGAGTGCCACTTGTGCTGCCCTACTCGTTCAATATGGTAACTCCCTCTCGAACCTCACGGTTCAGATCGTCTCCGATGCAATTATGGGTGCATGGCGAGATTCCCGTGGTGCTGCTTCTGCTTCTCGTGCCGCTTCAACCGGCATTAAAAACTACAAGGGTGCAAAGCCCTATTCTAAACCCTCCGGTGGCGCTCCTCAGCAGCCCCAACAACAACAACAGAATGCTTCTGGGTCTAATTCTAGACCAAATCAGAACCAGAACTCCGGTTCCGGTGATGCTTCTGGGGGGGATAAGGATAAAAAGAAGAAGCATCGACGCAGAAAACGTGGAGGCAACAAGGCAAACAAAGCCGAAGGAGAAGATGGTAATGTCGACATGATCCTGTCACCCGCTGTTCTGGAGTCCTTCACGACTCCCACTAACAAACCTTCCTCCACTCGTTCTCTCGTCGAGAGGATGAAGACTACTGATCCCCGACTCAAGGCAGTGGCCTTGAAAAAGGCTGCTGATGAAGTTGTCGTGCATGGAGTTGAGCCTTATGTTGCTCCTCGTGCCACTCTTCTTCCTCTGGTTGGACACCTGGTCGGTCGTACCTGGTACCAGAAAAAGAAGGCAGAGGTCTTTGAAAGGATGGGTACTCGCCTTGGCTTCGGCCCGGCTGAACCCTCTCCCCCGTCACCACCATCCCTTGATGCGATGGTTGCTACAATCCTTCCTGAAGAGGAAGTTGATTCGTCTTCGGTTTCTACACCTGGGTCCCCCACGTGTCGATCTCAGTCTCCTTCTTATGTCCCACCTTCCGATGTTCCCGATGCGATCGCTGAGGCTGATGCCTATATGAATGATCCGGACTTTGATGCAGATGCTGACTACGAGGTCGATGATGGATGGTATAATGAGTACATTCCTTTCTTCTCTCAAGAATTCTTCATTACTAAGTGGAACTTACAGAGATGCCCCCAAGCAATCTTGGGGAGACGAACCAATGGCTCCATCAGACCCCATGTTCTAGAGCACCATATCGGACTGCCGGACATTAGTCAGACTATTACGAGTTCTCTTTTTACATCTACTACTGTTTGTACTCCCGTTTTGAATATGATCCCTTCTCCTGTTTCTACTTGTGATCGTTTTGTCTTACCAACGAAATACTTAAAAGATCCTAAGAATAGTGATGAATCGTCGAAACATCTTGATGATTGCTTATGCAACTTCTGCGAAGATAAAAGTAAACCTAATTATGCTAGAGAGTCTGCTATTTGACTCCTTGATTCAGGCGCTAGCTTTAATTGCACACCGCATATAGCTGACTTTATCGAGTTAGAGAATGGAGAATTTGGTGGTGTCAGAGACGCCAGCAACAACCTCATAACCATAAAAGGTCATGGGAAAGTTCTCTTCCAACACGAAGTAGACGGAGTCACTAGAACGACTCCACTGTATCCGGTCTATTATTTAGAGTCTCTCTCCACTAGAATCATTTCACCTGGCGCCTTATGGCTGCAAGGAATGAGGAGTGAGTCAAATTTAAAGAGAACCAACATATTTCGTTCAAACGGAAAATTGTTCATGCATGCATCACGCATCACAACGTTTAAAGTTATGGAAGATGCCCTCCACCATGTTCACACTAGGTTGGTGCGTCACTATACTGCAAACCAGGTGCTATCTTATTGCGCATTGAAACTTTCTGTTTATGATCTTTGGCACCGTCAATTGGCGCATCCTGGAAAGGAAGTATTGCGACAACTCCCAAAACACTTGGAAAAAGTACCTGAGTTTGACATTCCTATCTCCCGTCAAGTATGTGATGGTTGTGCTCATGGCAAAATGTCCGATGACGCACATCGTCCTTCTTTGACACGAGCGAAGTCATTTTTAGAATTGATCCACAGTGATCTTCTAGAATTCCCTGTTGCCTCGTACCACAAGTACAAGTGGGCAATGACGTTCTATGATGACTATTCTAGCCATGCCTGGATCCTCCTCTTACGAGCCAAATCTGATGCCTTTGGGGCACTTGAAAGATTTTGTGCCTTTGAGGAAAAACAATTCGGTAAAACGATTAAGCGGATCCGGACAGACAATGGTGGTGAATATGTCTCTAAACAATTTGAGGAATTCCTTCACTCAAAAGGGATAGTATACGAGACGTCTGCACCACATATACACCAGCAGAACGGTAGAGCAGAAAGACTGAACCGCACACTTCAGGAAAAGGTGCAGGCCATGCGACTTACTGTATGCTTACCAGATTCTTGGTGGGAATTTGCCCTTAACACGGCAGTTCATTGTTATAATCGAACTCCCATCAAACGTCTTGAATGGAAAACTCCCATGGAAATGGTAACCGGGAAAAAGCCAGATTTATCTGATCTTCATGTGTTTGGCTGTGCAGCTTATATTTTCATTCCAAAGGAATCAAGGGATGACAAATTATCTCCCAGATCTGAATTAATGATCTTCCTTGGTTATAATGGTGCTAACTTCACGTTTATGCGACATCAAAAAGGAAATGTTATTTATACTGCAAAGACAGCTATTTTCGACAAGGGCTGGTATCCCAAATGCAAGCCAGATCACGAAAAACGTAAGGACTCCGGTTCTTCTAAAAACCCCAAAATAAATCCTCCTCCTCTGGCATCTGATGAAGATGACGAGGATACTACACCTGATCTTTATCCTGATGATCCTATGGACACATCTCAACAAGACAACAGTGATAGAACACCGCTACTGCCTAGACCGCAAGGTCAGATTCCCGGACCATCTACTTCTCAAAAACCTCCTGTTCCCGGTCCGAGCAAACCCGCTCCTAGGAAAACAACAGTTGAGGAAGTCACTGATGAAGATAATGATGACGCGTTATCATACGCTGATCCCGAATCACCTATCCGTCAACCAAGTCCAAGCCCTGCTCCTCGATCTGACTCCACCCGTCCCATTTCTCCATCACCTGAACGACCTGCTAGACCTGTTGAACCTTTACCTCGCTGTTCTGGCCGAGAAAAGTTTGTTCCGTTTAGAGAAGGTAATGTTTATGGGGAGAGAACACATCCGTCTGAGATCCTACGAGACTATAATCACAATGAACCTCTACCACCTCAGGGGAGAGTTCGTCTCCGTGGACACGATTTTAGAATCCGCAATCAACGAGATCGCCCAAAAGCAGATCCACGTCCAATTCCACCTGAGGAAATCCGAGAACGTCGCGATGAAATACGCAGACAACACGAGGATGCCTCAAGGGGATATGTGAGGGAACAAAACCCTGACGCAATGGAAGAAGATGCAGATTGCAAGATTCAACGGATAACTAAGGAAGGGGGGTTAGAATTGATGAAATTTTTATTGGCAAAAGCGAGTTCAACTACAGTTCCTGAGCAATTCCATGATCTTGTAAAATTGAATCCGGAGGAACGTAAACACTGGCACAAAGCTTGTCTCGAAGAACTAGCAGCGCTTAAAAAGCGAGAAGTTTACGAGTTGGTAAAACTTCCGGAAGGAAGGAAAACTGTAAAAAATAGATGGGTCTTTAATGAAAAGAGTGACGGTCGCAAACGTGCTAGACTAGTTGCTAAAGGATTTTCTCAAGTCGAGGGCATCGACTTTGATGAATTATTTTCTCCAGTAGTACGATATGAGTCCGCTTGAATCCTGCTCGGGTTAGCCGCCCTTGAAGACTGGGACATTGAGTCTGTCGATGTAAAGACAGCATATCTCTATGGCAAACTGGATGAGGAAATCTATATGGATCAACCCGAAGGTTTCAAACTTAAGGGCAAGGAACATATGGTGTGGAGGTTACGACGCGCATTGTATGGCCTTAAACAAGCCGGCTTGGCCTGGTGGAAGGAGATGGCATCTTCCATGAACAAACTAGGCTTCAAGCGATGTGAACCCGATGCCGGTATATATATTTATTGTCAAAAAGATGGCAAGTTTGTCATTGCTGTTGTGTATGTTGACGACGTACTTTTTATGGGAAATGATTCCGCCCTGCTTAAAAAGCTTAAAGGAGAGTTCATGAAAAAGTGGGAATGCCGCGACCTTGGAGAAGTCAAAGAATTTCTCGGTATGCGCATCAGGAGAGATCGAGCTAATCGAAAGATCTATCTTGATCAATGTGCTTATTTAGAAAAGATCCTGGAAAGGTTTAAAGTCACTGGCTCTGACCGTGACACCAAGCCGGCGCGAACTCCGCTGCCAGAAGGGTACTATCCAGTTCCTAACAATAAGCCAATCAACTCCTCCATCCGTTCTAGGTACCAACAGGTGATTGGATCACTGTTGTACATTGCTATTGGCACGCATCCAGACATATCGTTCGCTGTGACTAAGCTAAGTCAACATTCACATAATCCTACGGAAGAACATTTGCGTAGAGCTCTCTACATTTGTAGATACCTACTAGCGACTCGGGAATACCGAATGACACTTAATGGTTCTGATAATGAGGGCTTCATCGCTTACAGTGATTCTGATTGGGCTAGTGATCCTTCTACTCGAAGATCCCAAACTGGTTATCTGTCCACTGTTGCATCCTGCCCGGTAGCCTGGGTTAGTCGATCACAGAAGACTATTGCGTTATCGTCCACAGAGGCTGAATATATGGCTATTTCCGATTGTAGTCGTCAGTCCATCTGGATCAGAAGCCTAATGACTGAACTTGGTTTGCATAACAACGAACCAATGGATATTTGTGGAGACAATATGGGCTCTCTCTTTATCGCGCAAAATCCTGCCGTCAAAAAGAGATCAAAACACATAGACATTATTTTCCACTTCATTTGTCAAGTAATTGATGAAAAGAAGGTTCAGCTCTATTTTATCCCAGGCACTGAGAACCCTGCAGATCTTCTCACGAAGAATCTCGGATGTGTGAAGTTTGAATACTTCCGTGATAACTATTACGGGTTGGAGTTTTCTAATCCCACATATAGCGCTGCCAAGCGCTCAAATAATATGTCCTCAACATAGGGCGCTTCTAAGCTGC
The DNA here is from genome assembly GCA_034638255.1 of Coprinus comatus. Classification (NCBI taxonomy): domain Eukaryota; kingdom Fungi; phylum Basidiomycota; class Agaricomycetes; order Agaricales; family Agaricaceae; genus Coprinus; species Coprinus comatus. The sequence goes on from JAWPGT010000057.1 coordinate 74,357, forward strand.
CATGTTCGAATTCAGGGGAGTGTTGAACTATTATTAGTTCTACAATGACATTCTCTAATGGCATTACGCTAGATGAACATGTTGTAAGCGCAGGATCGTAGAGGACGACAAGACGAGCACGATGACGAAGGAATGGAGGGAAACCAATAAGAAATGACTGAGATAAAACACAAACACTGCAGACACTTGTATTAGACTAGAGAGATACAATAACTTCTTAACTACTCACCTGCAGACACTTGTATTAGACTAGAGAGTCTTCATGTGTCTGCAGGACGCTTCAGTAACGTGTGACGTGACATTGTGATGTCACAGAAAGCGGAAACAATCTACAAGTCCAGAACTCCAAAGAGAATATCCAACCACAACTCTTCTAACCTCAACCAACAATAAGTACTGACCTTGGGGACTGTCTAGAGCATTCCTGACATACCCCCCTGATCTAGCCAGTCCAGACAAAGGAAGGAAATAAATGGAAAAGAAAAGAGTGAAGTGATAAAAGAAAAGGAAGAGAAGGAATTATGATGAAAGTCCAAGAAGAGGAACAAAGTGAGAGACTGCCTTTGGTTCAACAGCCTTGGTGAAGATGTCAGCCAGTTGTTCAGAGGTAGGAACAAAGAGAGGGGAAATGACTTTGTTTTGAACAGCATCACGGAGCCAGAAATAACACAAATCCAATTGCTTCATACGACCATGGTGTTCAGGATTCTTAGCAACAGTAATAGCGGATTGGTTGTCGATGTTTAATGGAGGGGAAAGTGAAGGAATAACCGAACTCGGATAGAATGTTGCGCATCCACATTATCTCCTTTCCGCCTTCAACAGCCGCAACGTACTCAGCTTCAGTGGAGGAGAGAGTGACTAAACTCTGACGTTTTGAAGACCAACCAACAGCCACACCACATACCAAAGTCACATAACCACCCGTAGCCCTTCCAGTCTCTTGACACGAACCATGAGAAGCATCAGAATATGTGATGAAGAGATCCTCGGTAGCCATGTCACCTTTGTAGACCAGCTTATAGTCCATTGTACCCTTGAGATAGCGGAAGAGATGTTTGACAGCAGCCCAATGTTGAGGACCAGGATTGTGATTGAATCTTCCAAGGTAAGAAACAGCGAAGGCAATGTCAGGACAAGTCATGGTGGCCAGATATTGAAGAGCGCCAACAGCGCTGAGGTAGGGAACATCTTTCATGAGGAGTTTGTCATCTTCAGTGACAGTGATAGTGGAGAGATTGAGTCCAGGAGAGTGAGAGGAGTCTTCACGGGTCGACAGTCAGACATCTGGAAGCGTTCGAGGAGTTCCTTGACATATTTCTCTTGTGAAAGCGAAATGGAGCGATGAGAGGGGTCTTGATCAACCTTAACAGCCAATAACCAGGAGGTAGAGCCGAGATCTCGAAGTTTGAAGTGAGTAGAGAGCTCTTTGATTGTATCATCCATGGCCTTGTCATCCTTCGAAGCGAGAGTAATATTGTCGATGAAAATGGGAACAATAACCTTGACTGGACCTTTAGAGTAGATGTAGATAGAGCTGTCAGATTGGAGTCGAATGTAACCAAGTGAAATGAAGACTGAGTGAAGTTTCTTGTTCCATTGTCGAGCTGCTTGTTTGAGTCCGTAAAGCGATTTTCGAAGCCTAAAAACCATGTTTGAGTCACCAAAATGATAACCTTCAGGTTGACGCATATAGATCTCTTCTTCCAGGTCACCATAAGTAAAGGCAGAGGAGATGTCGATAGAGCGTAACTTGTAACCTTCTTTGGCGGCAAGGGCGACAATGAGGCGGAGGGAAGCGGGACGGAATGTTGGAGCAAAGACTTCAGTATAATCATATCCAGGACATTGAGCGTAACCTTTAGCAACAAGACGAGCTTTATACCGTTCGATGGAACCATCAGGATTGTCCTTAATCTTGTAAACCCAACCAGACTTGATAGCTTTCTCACCACGGGGTAAAGGAATAAGTTCCCAAGTACCATTCGCCTCGAGTGTAGAGTACTCCTTGTCCATCGCCTCTTTCCACAAATGTGAATCAGGGGAATTCATCGCAGCTTTGAATGATCCTGGATGACCAGATGACACATTACCAGCAAACTCAACTTCCTTAAAACCATTCTTCTCATCAGATACCGAAAACGCGAAATCTTCGTCACTATCCTCAGCTTCAGAGTCAAAATAGAGCTTTTGTTGTCGGAGATTCTCTCGAACTTTCCAAGAAGGTTGTCGAATTCGAGAGCCTCATCTACGGGATGGTGGTTGAGCAGAAGGTGGTTGACGATGAGGAGGAGTAGAAGGAGGAGGAGGAGGTGTAGCTAGTTGAATGCGAGGTGTTGGAGGTGGAGAGAGTTTTGGTGAGTGAGGTGGGGATGGTGAAGGTGAAGGTGAAGGTGGGACAGGAGCCGGAAGATGAATAGGAGCAGCAGGAACTAGAGGTGGAAATGAAGTGGAATGCTCTACAATACCCCCCTCATCTTCGGGAAGTGGAACACCTGAGATCGTTGGCAAAGTTGGAGTAGATGATGAAGAGGAAGATGGTATAGAGGATAGAGAGAAGTCAGGAACATTGTTTGTCTTCCCTTTTGAAAGACCCGGAAAGTAGCATTCGTCAAAATGAGCGGTTTCAGAGATGATCACCTTTCGAGTTGTTGGATTATAAAACTTCCAACCTTTGTAACCAGGTTCGTAACCCAAGAAAATACACTTCTCCATATGAGGTTCAAGAGATGTACGCTTATCCTTTTGTATGAAAACGTAGGCAGTACATCCCCAGACTCGAAGGTGAGAGACATCAGGTTTACGCTTGTAGAAGGCCTCAAATGGTGTGGTGTGAGGAAGTGGGGAAGTAGGAAGGTGATTCCAGACATGAACCATAGAGGCAATACATTCACCCCAGAAAGAAGGAGGAAGACCAGATTCCGAGAGCATGGTGGTGATACGTTCACCCATTGTTCGATTTGCACGTTCAGCGAGACCATTTTGCTGAGGACGATTACGGGTAGAGTGCCTACGTTCAATACCACACCCCATAGTGAAGGAGCAAAAGGCATTGGACATGTATTCACCTCCCTTATCATCTTGAAGCGCCTTGATCTTCATCCCGAGTTGGTTCTCTACCCATGCTTTGTAGCGTTTGAATGCTTCGAAAGCTTCAGACTTGGCCTTGAGTAATATAACAGACCAAAATCGAGTAGCATCATCAATGAAGGTAATCCAATATTTGTAACCTTGAGCAGTAGGTGTAGGAAGAGGACCATGGAGATCAGAATGAATGAGTTTGAGTGGAGATTGAGTATGGTGGGTGGAGGGAGGGAATGAAGTCGAGTGCATCTTTCCAGCAAGGCAAGGTTCACAAATTGGGTCAGGGAGTGAATCAGAATCAAGAGAAATACCAGTAACCAGGTCTTGAGCAATCATCTTCTTCACATCTGAGTAATTGTGGTGAATGAAACGTCTGTGCCAGAGGGAGAGGTCAAGAGGGAGTGTAGAGGTGGAAAAAGCGACCTCAGAGGCAATAACTGAGCCATTGAGGTAAGCACAGTTGTCAGAGTCAATGGTGGCAGTAAAGAGAGTAGATCTGGACTTCCTGAAGGTGATGGAATGGGAAGAGATGTTGATATTGAAGCCTTTATGTCGGGTAAGATGTAGGCAAGATAGGAGGTTGTTCCCTAGGTCAGGAACGTGTAAAACCCTCGAAAATTCAACCGGTCTAGCCTTCTTTCCTTTCAGAATAGGCTCAAACACCACAGAACCTATGCCAGCTGAGTAAACCACAGAATGATCAGCCAAGCGAATGGGAATGCGAGAGGGGGTGTAGTTCCTGAACCAGTGATGGTGGGGAGACATGTGAGATGTAGCACCGGTGTCACAAAGCCATTGGAAACTTGCATGAGGTTGGAGAGGGCTGGAGGAAGGAAGGGTAGCTGTTGCATTGCCAGCAAACTCGGTAATGAAGGAGTTCGTCTCGTCGCACCAAATTTTGGGTGTCGTTTGCGAAATATGAGATAAACGTGTATGACGAGTTTGACGTGATTCGGACGGTCGGTTGGCGAGATATTGAGCTTTTGCCTTTGCCTTCTCAAAACTAAAGCATGAAACCTGAGAGTGGCCTGTAACTCCGCAAAAATCGCATTTTGTGGTTGGAAAAGCGGCCTGAGGTAGAGCTGAAGGTTTAGGAGGAAGGGAGGGATGTCCAGAGGATGAGTGACGCATTTTGAAAGCCATAAAGTCGTTGTAAAATAGTAGAAAGAGTGTTGAGCAGTAGAGAGTGGAATATGTGAATAAATAACGTGTTTCTTGAAGTCCTAAAGCACGGGGCCCATAACCTGTAAGCGCAGGATCGTAGAGGACGACGAGACGAGCACGATGACGAAGGAATGGAGGGAAACCAATAAGAAATGACTGAGATAAAACACAAACACTGCAGACACTTGTATTAGACTAGAGAGATACAATAACTTCTTAACTACTCACCTGCAGACACTTGTATTAGACTAGAGAGTCTTCATGTGTCTGCAGGACGCTTCAGTAACGTGTGACGTGACATTGTGATGTCACAGAAAGCGGAAACAATCTACAAGTCCAGAACTCCAAAGAGAATATCCAACCACAACTCTTCTAACCTCAACCAACAATAAGTACTGACCTTGGGGACTGTCTAGAGCATTCCTGACACATGTGACTCAAATATGTTCTCGCACGGACCATTGCATTAACGTATATAAACCTTGTAGTAGTTGCATTATATACTTAAGTTCTTTTCTACCTCAACAACCACCCTCAGTAAGTCTAAGTCGTACCTACCTTAGCATACATGCTACGCTCTTGTTTTAACACTATCCTAATCCTTTCAATCAGTAACAGTTTTGAGCAACAGTTTCAGGTGAGATAATAAGAGGGATGTATATTTGATTGGGAACTCGATCCTGACGAGCTTCAACTGAACTCATTTAACTCCATTTCCACTTTGCACAAAAGTGAAAGCTCGTCTATACCCACAACGAGAAACACTGAGTATGAACACACCCGGAACATGCTGTCAGGATTGCTCTAGACAGTCCCTAAGGTCAGCACTTCTGTGAGTTGTGGTTGGACATTATCTGTTGATTGGGACTTGTACATGATTTGCGATCTTTGTGACATCACAGTGTCACGTCACACATAGCTGAAGCGTCCTGCAGACACATGAAGACTCTCTAGTCTAATACAAGTGTCTGCAGGTGAGTAATAATAATGTTATCCTATAGTCTAGTCTAATACAAGTGTCTGCAGTACTTGCTTAATATCTCACTCATTTCTTGACTGATTCCTTTCATTCCTTCGTCGTCGCGTCCGTCTCGTCGTCCTCTACGTTCCTGCGCTTACACATGCACTGGACAGGCTTATGAATGGAGGATTACGTTTAAGTTATTAACACTTGTACGCAAGTGGGAGTGGGATTTCTGAGGGAACTAATGATCGAGTGACCCTCAGCCTTTTAATCCCCAGTGAAAACATGATCTGGATACATTGAGTAAATTGAACAAATCTATTTGTTTCAATTTTGTTCTGCTATATCCATCGTTTTGCACCCGAAAAATATAATAATATCTTTCTATATTGAAATTTTGTCTGGTGAAATCGAAATGTTCAATTAAAATATGACGTAGTACATGCAGTCATACTCTAGTGATATATTGTACAAAATCTGGCTGCTTCTGGTAAAATTGGTCATAATCTGACCTTTCAATACGTTTGCAAGGTTAGTCTCTGTAAAAATTTTAAATCAAGAAAATACTGCAAGTAAGTTATACACACCATTGGGAATTGGGATTGTGAGACAGTCAGGCTGAGATGAGGAGTGCGTGTTGATTCAAATTTCAGAGAGGTTGACAAGAAATGGTTGAATGAGTGATGATGTGAATAACGGTGTTTCCTTTTGTTTTTGTTTGAGAACAAAAAAAGAATAGATCATTAACAAATGACTTACAGTTTTTTTTTCGATTTTCGAGGAGCGCGGGTGGTAGGCCTCTGTAATATTGTAGGGTTTCACAACATTTAGTATACTGTATATCCATTATTCAATAACACTTCAAAGTTTACCTTGTTCTGATCACTAGCTGCCTTGAGTTCTTCAGAACGTGCAAAGTACTCCTATAATAACAAGAATCAAGATTTTATTCAGTATATCAATAGTATGCACAAGATGATTATAGACCAAAGTAACACACCTTTTTTTTATTGATATCCATGTGACGATAAAATTTGACGAAGTCCGAGTTTTTATTGTGAGTTTTTTCGTTAGCATTTGCATTAGTGGCATGCCAGTCTATGCCTGCAAGGCTTCTGGAGTTGAATAGAGAAGTTATGTTGTTTGTATAGCATGGGAGGGTGTTGATTGTACTTACTCAGGGTCAGTTTTCGTAGGTCTTGGTTTGTATACACGTGTTTGCATCAGTTGGTGAGTCGTTCCAACCCAGTCACTCGCATTGTAGCCTGCTGGTATCTGCAACATTGTGTTATTATTGTCTACAAGAGCAGGGTCGATTGGGATGTCCTGTTGGGCAGACAAGTTCGACTTCACTAGTGTGAGAGCTTGGGACATATTCTTCTCTACATGAGCATGTTCGACATCTTGAGTTAGGCAGGGTGATTGGGTTGGCTGGATAATTGCTTGAGGGAATGAGCGTACATGGAGGACTTGGGGTACTGCTAGAGTATGGGATATAGTGGTGGATGGAGCTGGTATAGTGTTGGTAATTAAGGACAGGTGATGAGCTTCGTTGGTTAATGGGATCTGATTTGGATGAGTTGGATGATTCGGAGTAGTAGTAGGTTGGATGTTCATTGAGGTAGATGACATCTGTCCAGTCATATCCTTCTTGTTGAATAGAGCAGTTGTGTTCCCAGAATTTGATAGCAATGGGGGATGGGTTTGTGTCGGTGTTGGGGTTGACTGGCTTATCAGACTCATCAGATTTGGATCCATGCTGTTTGATGGGTTGAGTGCTACTGGAGTCACTATAGGATTCCAATGGGGGGCTGGTACTGTCTGGATAGTGGATGCGGAATGGGATGTGTACTGGATGCTTTTTTCGAGGGTGCTTTCTTGATATACTGGTGCATTGGTATAAGTTTTTGTTGTTGTTGTTGTTGGTGGTGGCGGAGGAGGAGGAGGAGGGGGGTTGACTGACTCGTTTGTAGTAGATAAGGTAGCCTCTAATCCAACAGTAGTGGATGAGAGTGATGTATCAACATTCATATCATGAATATCTGTAGTCTAAAAATTATCAGAAATAAATAAATAAATAATAAATCATAAGAGCATACTATCTGAGCGTGAGTTTCAGTCAATGTTTTGGAGGGCTTTGGAATTGTTGCAGTGAACGCTGATGCATATATTGGGACAGTAACCTGTTTTTTGATTATTACTAGAAATATTGATTGATTTAAATAAATAAAAATACCTTTGAGTTCGACTCTACCTGCTGATTAGGAGTAGTATACATATTGGTAATAGTCGAGGATCTTGGAGTGGGAATTGGTAGTATTGGGGACATTGAGTTGAGTAGATTTTTTGAGTTCAATGATGGAGTTTGATATGCAAAAGTGTCTTTACAGTTGTGAGCTCCATTCTTCTTGATATACCCCTTTCTCCAGTAAGGGTAAGTCTTGCTTGCAAGCATATCCGCCTTCCATGAGAACTCGCATAGAGAAAGCTGAGGATAAGCAAGTACAATCTTGATCCGATAATGGTTGAGAAAATCACGAGTATTGTTTTTATACTTCCAGTTGAATTTCATAACATCAGCAAGAGAGCTCCAGATGTCACGCGCATAGTCTCGCATGCTCTCAATTGTTGTACTGTCAAGTATGTTTCCTTCAATATCATGAATAAAATCACCATTTGCAGGTTTTTTCCCTCCTGGACCAGATGAACGCCAGTGCTTTTTGCTCCAAAAGACAGAGGGGGAGAGATGATGAGGTTGAGATTGTTTTAGACCCTCATTAACAGCACGATAAAGAACAAAGCCATTCTCAAGGGTATGTTCATTGTAGGATGGGAGAGGATAATCATTGGGATTGATATTGCTGTGATATTGATGACTTGAACTTGACATATATTTGTTACGCAATCGTGATGATGATGTACTTGAGCTATTGGTTGGTGGGTACTTCATCCTATAGTAATAAATGACTATGAGAAAAAAAAATTAACGAATATACCCAGAAATACTTACGACGAACCACCACCCTCATAGAACATGTCTTTGAGAATCTTAGTCTCACTTGTAAGCCCTTGAATTCTCTCTTTCAAATACTCTAACTCTTCTTGTTGTTCAAGATATGCCACATTTCCAAGGAATGTGAGAACCTCATGTGTAGCTTGTTGAATTGCAACACGTGTCTCACTATTGTATTCGCTAACCTAAACTACTTCAGCAAAGTATAAGACTTGCTATCAACAGAATTACATACCTGGTCATAGACAGACAATCCCTTTTGTGCAAAAGACTCTTTACGAGCATGTCGATGGGATATATTTGGATGGTTTCTTGGGCTACAACTACAGCTTGATGGTTTGTGGATAGTATAATCAAATTGGCGTTCCTGAGACCGGCCTCTAATGGTACTTGCTAATAAACCACCACGCGGTACACAACGATAGGGTGTTGGAGAACGAAGTTGTGGGGATCCATGAAAGGAAGATGCGTGGGAATCTGAGTCCAAGTCTGTGCTAGAAATTGATGGACTCCGAGCTTTACGTTTTCCCTTCTTGTTGGTATTGTGGATGTTGTTAAAGTAGTTGTCGGACATGGTAGAGGGGGGAGAAAGAGAGAAGAGAGAGAGAGAGAGAGAGAGAGAGAGAGAAGCAATAAAAAATTATTATCTGTGAAATTGTAAGTGAACAAGCTGTCCATCAATAAACCAAAAAGGGAAATAGTACATACATATCTAAGAGATCCTCTTCTGAAATTCCCTCTACAATTCCTAATGTTATATCTTCTAATACAAAATAACAGTCAGGATATTTTTTATAGGGGAGAAATGCTACTACTGATTCAATATTTGTTACATCAATCACTTCGACTTGATCATATTGTTTGTGACTGAGTAACCAAACCGTATTTAGGGTTCTTGAGAGTGTTTCAAATGATACCACACTAGCAAGTGATATCATTGCATATGCACCTGGTGTTTCATGGATAGAGAAAAAGTAGAGAATCTCTCCAAATAATGGGGTTTGATGCTCTGGTTCACATAATTTAAGCTTTTAAAAGCATTCAATTAATCATAGAATATATGATACGAATACTTGAGTACATACCTTAACCATATGATTTCTCCTTCCATCTGGCCGGGTATCTTCTTTCCAAGCTGTACGAGCTACATGCGTACTTGGTAATTGTAAGCGTGCATGGCGAGTGATGGATAAGGATAGTAAATCAATATGACTTGTAGAAAAATATTTTTGTAATGCATCTTGCTCCAACGTAGTTCTTTGAAAGGAAGATTGATCATGAGGATGTAGAAAAGCGTAACCTTGTGAGAGGGGAATTGCCAGATTAGATTGTGGTTTGATAGAACGATCAAGTTCAGGGAATTTTGTAATTAATGTATTTACCACACAACGTTCCACCCCAATTTTTGCAAGGTTACTATAAGGATTGGAATGTAAACGAATGTCTTGACTGAGATTTCCAATAGTCCGTTCCATGGTCCATTGTGCATAAATACATGGGGGTCCAAGACGGTGGATTTCAAAGGCCAGATGCCATAGCGCATGGAGACATTGTCGTACAAAATGCATCCGGGTAACTTTTCGTTGTACATAGATATCTTCAAATTCCTCTAGGAATGTGATGAGATGTTTTTTCACCTCAAGAAGGTGTTCAACACCAATTGTATGTTGGGAAACTAGACGTACGGCCCGAACTAAGCGATGGAAATTTAAAAGATAGTGGGAGGGTAGAATGTCGATGAGTAAAGCAGGAAGATAGCCATAGATATAAACCATAAATTCTACAGCTTTGTATCCACTGTTGATCTTCTCAGCAGGATTTCTTGGAGGACGGTCATAATATGATGGTAGGTATTTTGAGAGTTGCACAACTTCAATTCCATGTTGTTTCCATGTATCTCCTTGTAAAACAGCCCAATCCCATGTGTCCTTCGAGTCTCCTTGTTTAGTATAGCATTTGAATGTACCCATCCAGAGATGAATAATAATATCAGGGATGTTCAATGCAAGGAGATGCATTGTATCTAAGGGAAATGAACCAGGTATTCCAAACGGCGAATGAAGTCCACTGAATAAACTAGGCTTTGAGATTCCAGTTCGTTTACGTACTGCCTCAAAGTCATGAACAGAACGTTGGACTTCAGCAAGTCGTTGTTGATATTTTTCAAGTAATGGATAAGGATAAGCAGTTGAGAGATTAATATCGCCAAGATTTGCAATATCTTGTAAAGAATGGTAGTTATGAGGTCGTCGAAGAACAGGATAGTAGTGTGATGCTCCAGGTCTATGGCGTGAGGGTACTTCACAATATAGTCGACAACCACGTGCACCACTATGTCCAACCAGACCAGAGAGATACACCATACCTGGTGCATCAGCTGTCCCAAAAGCAACAATAGGACGCTTTTTTATAACCTCACCAGATAATGCATCCCAAACAGAAAGCCCTTCACGTTGGAGTGCTGCGATATGATGAAATCCAGGAAAAAGGAAGGAGTCGAGTGTTTTAGGCTTTTTGGGACCAGGGATAAATCCTCCAGGTAGAACATGAGTTTTTTTGTAACGGTGATCAGGTGAAAGCTCCATAATAACCCAGATATACATCCAGCAATCAGAGGGCCGATGTTCATAGAGTTGCGCACCATCAACAGATAACATTAAAAGAATATCGCTTGAAGTAATTGATCCTTCATGAATACTCCTAAGATAACTGGAACCATAGGTGTAGTCAGCATAGATCAGAGGATCGGGAGGGTGTAAGGGATCGCGCGTAAATTTGTTTTTTATTTCTTCTGTTTTCTTGCATCGATACTGCATTTTTTGAGCACCTTCACATGTTGAATAAAGAGCTTGAAGTTGTGATCCAATAGGAATAGTAGTAAATGTTTTTATAGGAACCAATTCTCCATTTTTACTACGTTGCGGTTTCCATCGAGAAGCTCCACAATCAGGACAACTATCGAGAGAGCTATATGGGCCTGTAAATGCAGTACAAGCTTCCGGACACATATCATGTACCAGAGTTGTAACACCTGCAAGTTCAGCAGCCTTTTTCTCAATCTCGTAGTGTGAAAGAAATTTGAGGTCAGGACGGAGTTCCCGAGATGTTTCGATAATATGTGTATATGTATGGTTTGATGCGCCAATAGTGTCAATGTAATATTTTAGAGATGATTTAAAACCAAAATCTTCCTCGATAGTCGATGGTTCGGTTAAAGGATTACAAAGCTTCCGTATTTCCCGAGCAGACATGTGAGATTCTTCCAATGTAGCGTTCGACAGAGCATCAATATACTGTTGGGCTAGGAGCTGTTCTGCACGGGTAATATGAATATGTGCTTCAGGAGGTTCTCCACTCTCATCCTCTTCGTTCCCTTGATTTCCTTCTAGTGGTATTGCAGTATCTTGGATTGGGAAATTTTCAATAGAAGTAGTGACCTCTGATGGGGGATGTATAGTTGCATCTACACCTAGTGCTTCATCAGGTGCAGGATTGGGAGCAATTAGGATGTGGGTAGGAGAATTGTCGAAAATAATTGGCATGGCGTGTTGGAGAATACCAGATGATGGAAGATGGGTGAGAGAGTGAGTCAGAGCCCTGTCCCGAACATCTTGAGCATCCATTATTTCACTTTCAGAAGTCTACAAGGTAAGATTCAGTAAATGTAAAATAATATTAATTATGTTTTGAACATACATTTGCATTGTCGGTTCCCAGTCCTACGTCTTGACCCAACTCTACGGACTTATCAACATGTCCAAGTGGTCCTGGCTGTGATGAACTGCCTTCCAACACATCTTCTTCTGACAAGTTAGGTAGATTTTCGAACTCGTGCTCTGCATTCCTCATTGCTTGTTTGTGGTAAAAGTACGTCCTTTTACTAACTTGATGACGGACATACCCACACAGTCGACATTCACAGTAATATTCCTTCATGGTGGAGAGTTCAACGTGTTTGAGTGAAAAGAGGAAAGGAAATAGGAAAGAGTATATGATTCAGATGAAGTATTGTAATACAACACAGCAAGCACGATGATGGGGAGATAACATGGGTCATACGACATGTTGGTCATATGGCTTCATCAAACCATTACTGAGAATACTGGCCAATCGATAAGTAACCTATTCTAAAACAGTTTGTCACAATACTGTCATCAGACCAGAAGTTTAAAAAAGATCACGAAGTATAACACTTGCCTGTCTTTGTTGAATTATACGTGATACTGTTACTACTGCCACAGTCAGTCCAACAACTCACGAGGCTAAATGCATGAGGTAGATTCATAAAGATGGTTAGTATTTTCAAACACAGTAATTCACGGAAAAACACACATAAACTAATGTCGGTCAATCAAACAAGGCCAAAAGCACTGCATAGACTCATAGAAAATGGTCAGTATTTTCAAGGACAGTAATTTATGGGTAAAACGCACATTAATTCAAGGTAGAGGTGGCTTCAACTCGTTGGGTCAGAGCTGTGACTAGGGGTCCCAGGTTGATAACAGTATTCCAGCCTGAAGCGACTAGAGCTTTACAGGTCACCACCCATTACAGTCAGGGAGAGATGTAGAAGGCGTACTGAGAGGGGTAGTGGTAAGCAAGCAACGTAGTGTTAGTGTTGCTCTTGTGAGTTAGGCGCTCAGAGTCACCGACTGCGCTTCTCACGGTACAATCATGTCACACTGCATTGTAGTGCATCGTACAGGTACCAGTGGTTGTGAACTTGCGATACACACAGCATAAAATTCATTTCTTTATTTACATGACTAATGTTGTTCAATATACACTAATTTTACAAGAAATGTTCGATTCTAAGCGGTGCAATTCGTCGAAACTCGATTAGATAAGATACCATTCGATCACCTTCGATCACGTTTTCACTGGGTTTAATCATTGATGTAAAAGAGAAAATTTAAACGATCTCACTAACGAGAAATGCGTTTCAACTTTCACATTGGTTAATACAGTTGCTGTAGGTACCGCTCTTCTTCTGTAAGAACAAAAGCTGCTTCACCTTTCACTTCTCCTCGTCACTTGTATTTTTTTTTTCGCAATACACTACCAGATACTACCTAATTAGGAAATTCCTGGCATCATTGACCCGAAAAAAACCGGGCCAGGGTCGTGGCCAGACCGTATGTCACTCGAGTATGGGAACACCTACCCACTCTACCAGACTCTACCTACCCGCGACCTGCGTAGGTCGACCCCGACCCTGCTCCATCGCTATCTTCTGCTTTGGTAGCAAATCTAGTCAACGGTTGCGTTGTTTGCTGACAAATACAATTTCCTCTTGAGACGCTCAACTGAAACAACTGGCACAGCGCAACTAACGATCGGGATTACTCTAAACCTTTTCCAGTCTCCACCTTTAATCGATTAATCCTTGACTATGACTCATTACTGTTGCCTGTTTGTGTGGCGTTAGGCGGAGCCCCACTTCAAAATGGCTCGCATAAGCCATTCTCGAATCTCTCACATTCCTCACTTCAACACTACAACACAATGCCATATCATCTACTATCACTACCTATTGAGCTGCTTTTGAAGATTTTAGTACTAACATATCAGTGGTTGAACCAGCGTTTTCTATTCCTTTGGGTACTATGTCAATCTCTGCATCAACGTCTACAATACAGATACCTAGGACACGAAATACCTACTCTTGAAACCCTGCCACTTGAAAGACTCCATGAAATATTCGAACAGCTCAACATCAGTACTATACTCTCCCTTCGAACTGTACGTCCTGCTTTCATTCATTCCGCATATTGTCTGAAAACACAACCTGGCAGACATGCAAGTCTCTGTCACATGCTGTAGATTCTCGTCAACTTTGGTGTATGATTGTAGACAAAATAGAAGCAAAAACTGGATCTAGGATAGAGGAAGAACTACAAAATTATTTACTGGACGAGTTGAAGGCATGGTCTCTAAGGCGCTTCGAGCATTCAAGTTATGGAATCATGTGGAAATTTTGGAATTTCCGTCCAGTTACAAGTTAACTTTCAAATACAAGGAGATTAACACTTGTTATCTGTTGCCTGGCGGTCGCTGGCTCTTAATGGCGGTTGACGGTGGTCTTGTGTGTTATTACGATCTTGATTCTCCAGATGGTATCCGCCGGGACCTCATTAATATAGAGCGAAGGACTCAACTCCGAATGTACACATATTGGATTGATACTAAAAAACCTCATTTATCTTTCCGTTTCGTGTTCACAGGTATGACACACGTTCGTCTCATTTTGGTGACAATGTTGACCTATCATACCAAACAGTAACCACTGCTCCATCACCAATCGTGATCTTTCAAGTTGATCTCATCAACCATGGCGTCGAAGCGAGGCTCCACGCAAGACGTGTGGGGAATCCGTACACCTGCGAGGATGGCTTTAGGCGTTCGCCGTATGCGAATGACAAATTCTATATTAAACAGTATAAAACTTCTAATTTGAATCCTTGCTTTCTACGATTGTTTCGTTACATCGATGGTGAGCCCGATAATGAAGCTAAACCAATAGTCTCTATTCCACATTCTGTGGAGACTAGGATAAGAGTGAGTGGTGTTAATCTATTTGGTATCCAAGTCTCATAACAACTTGTAGTACCTGGCTTTTATATCTACATATCGGGTTATCGTGGCTAGCGAAAACATCCTAAAAATCTACGAGATCGTTTGACATGATGGTTCGGACATCCTTCCAGCAATGAACGTACTTTACACAATCGCCGTCACTTCCCCCGACAACATCCTTGCGTTCTCTCCCCCTTTTCCCTACCCCACATTACCTGTATAGTAGTGTTTAATGGTCGGGATGTCAAAGGCATCACTATACCACACGATGATCCCCCCCACTCCACTCTCATCAAGCTGGGTGATTACAGGTACAATCCCGATTGTGCTGTACTCGGCTCAAGGGCTTCTCTTGGGGTGACACATGACGGTAAAGCAGATTTGATCAAATATTCGTGGGGGGATGACAAAAGCTAGGTTCCTTTTCGAATTAAAACTTGTTCTAAGGATGAATTAGGAATACCATATCATACACGGTTATATATGGGGGAAGAGGTTTGCCGCATGGTGTTTGAGGAGTTGCGAATTGATAATAAAAAAACTAACAAAACATTTGTTGTTAGAGATACGGTCTCGGCCAATTTTGATATAATTTCAGAGTAGATTTCAATCATTTCAGCTGAATGATAATGTCATTTTAGATTTTATGTGGAGGCCCGGATGACAACATTAAATGAGAACGTTAATAAAGAACGTGCTTACGAGGGAACAGAGAGTAAACAACCAACAACTGTTGCTTTGGCACATTTTCCTGATATTCCCTTGCCGTTCACATGTAGTTCTTGTTCTTTTGTGAAAGGACTTCACCTGAATCAACTTCTTTTTATTAGAACGCTGCATCGTTAGTGCATCCAGGCTACACAGAGCAAATTATACACATCATGAGGAGTTGCTAATTTTTATAAACTTCTAATGCAGCCGTTCAAAATACGGCGTCTAGTAGTAAAGTGCTTCTGAATCTTGTTCGGGCTACTTTCTGTGATTCTCACAAGCTGCAGAACAATTGCTTGTACATGCTAAAATGCTTAAGCGCTTATACCCTTGAAGATTTGGATTTGTTCAAGTCTGTTGTAGAGATGAGAATTTTGAAACGATTAGTATGCCAATTTGCAAAATCCAAGTTGGATCAAGACCGGGCGTCATTCTCTCATTCTCTTTGTTAAAGTAGAATTTCTTTCCTAGCGAGAAGTCCCTGTTAGTGTACAGTGAAGTAATTAGTTCTAAAAATATTACCAACGTAAGGCAGGGCGGTTATTCGAACACACCTTGTGTTCTACATCATGTTCTATTCTCTTAACATGAGCGCTTCTTTGAGGTTCTGGCACTCGTTCTATAGTTCTCACTATAGAGAGAGCCAGCGTTTATCAACATCTATGTTTGTTATAGTTGACAGTTGGGTTGGAGAAGACTTGGAGAGTCTCTTAGTATGAGAGGATTCGGATAATGATTGACAAACAAAATGGAAGTAGATGTTCTAGTCGTAAAATATCACATATTATTTATTTATTTTTTGTATAAAAGGATGGCCAAAGTCCCACAGAAAGTTCAACCGCTTAAACATCTTTCGATATGAGTAACGGTTTTCCTTCTGGCGAATTCTACATCCGCAACGCTGCTACAGGGTTATTCCTTGATGTATCCGGTAGTGCTACTACAGTATGTAACAGTTTATCATCCCTGTTCTCCTTGTGGATAAATACTTAACAATTGGCATTGCATCATAGCCTGGTTCACCCGTCATTGTCTGGACCCGCAACAACCCGCAAACCGATAACCAAATCTGGCGCTATGAGACTGGTTTCTTGATCAGTGTTGATACGGGTTTCGTACTCGAGGTACCTGGTCATGGTAATTTTTTTTCAAGCTTACTGCAGGTTATGGATCGTCTAATGAGATTGTAATTGTTTTTTAGAGGAAGGTGGTCGCATTACACCAGGAACTGGGCTTGTCATCAGCCCCAGAGAGAGTTACCTGACAGCATCAATCAGTTGTGGGCGTACAACAATCAGACTCTCATGCCCTATGACCCTAGTGTTCGTGTTACTGGTGGGAACACTGGTTCTAGGGCTGTAGTCACTAGCGTTACGGCTGATAACTTTGGACAAGCTTTCCAGTGGAGCTTCGTTCCCGCTTGAGAAATAGGCAACGGTGAAATTGATAGGAATGGGATATAATGGTCTTGGCCATGTCGGAAGATTGGAATGTGAAATAGGCCCTTTGATTAGTTGTTTGTAGTACTTGTATACAAAGTTGAATCAACCAGTTGACAGTGATTGAACTTTTTGGTACTCCATCGGCCCATGAACCAGAAACAAGAGACGAGAAACAACTCGAAACTTGATGAAAATAGAAAGACAGCCAAGTGTTTGTTTTACAGCAGATTCAACAAACCATATACCTGTATATTGTAAACATGTTACACCGGGTTGACATCACTAATAATGTCTTACTGATCGCATGACCATATATAAGAGGGAGATCTCCATCTTATACCCCAACGAATATCTTGCCTGTTCCCCAATGATCTCTCTCTCATAGTAGTACTACTGCTTTCCAAGTGTGCAAGTAAGAGGAAGAATGTGCATCAAGTGGTGAGTGACATGCGCGAAGGTATGTTGGATATTTGTATATTCCGAGGCATATGCGCCGCTTTCTCACAAGTTCCCGTTGTGCTTGACTGCCAAGAATTGTCGATATCAACCATGACAATATTGATAATCGGGATTTATATTTTCGACCCAAACTTAATGTCGATTGTGTACCTAGGGCATTGTTGTATTGTATTGATACAACAAAGAAGAATCTTACATTTCTTGTGATGACAATGTGGTCCAAACATGGTGTTAGTACGTGAAAAATCTGCCTCACTTTCAAACACTGATAATGACATTACAAAAGGTCACTATCTATGTGTTCACACAGTCGAAACCCAAGCAAGTTCACCAGAATGTCGAAAGATTCATCAACATTCCGAGATGACTCTTCCGGCTCTGTCTTTTGGAGTCTGTCGGGCCTTGTTAATCACTGAACAGTATCTCATTCATGACATGTATACTATTAAAGAGGGAGCCCGCCTTGTTTTGCACCCACACTGTGTAGATGGTCCATATTCTAGTGAATGGGTCTCTGCCCGTACTTCATCTCATGTTGGTGTACGTTATTTCCTCACTTACTACATTTGGGTCACGCACTGAGTTAATGTAGGTGCTTGCAACGATGCTACCTGATGATCGATTTTTGTTCATCCTCCTGGAAGAAATCATAATCTATGACATCTCCTCATTGTTTGCCCTGTCTCGACTGTCATCACATTCCACGCCAAATCTCGTATTAACAGCTCGGGGTATTCCGCTTTGTGTCAAGCCGACACCACTTCCTCATAGCAATCATTCAATCCCACACATTAGTCCGACCTCGGTTCGCTTTTCTGTTATCCATGAAGACGGCGTTCTCGGAGTAGAAATACCCCATGATTCTACAATTCCACATTCAATTATCAATCTATTCTTATTTTCTTCCGAACCAGCATGGGCTGCAGTAGGTGTCGAGCGCTCCGTTGTATTATACCAGGATGGAACTCTTGATACCATCTCGCATGAGTGGGGCGGTATACCCACTAAAATGTCAATCCGCAATTCTACAACGGTAGGGTATCTGAAATTTGACCTCAACTCGAATCTGGTTGAAGATATTGGTAGAGTTATTATTCGGCAGACTCAAATGGCTTTAGTTTGTGATATATGTAGCAGATAGGTAGGTATTCTGTAATTGGTCTGTAATACAAAGCACAAGAACAACTTTCAAAGAAGTGTTCCCATTTTAAAGTATAAAGACTAATTCAATCTCATGCCATTTCAATGGGCTCGGGATTATTCCGAAAGTTATTGTCAACAATTTTCACATTTTAAACTCCTCAAAAGTCAGTTAATGTCTTACTGGTATGACATACGTAGCCATTGGCAGACAAGATTTATTCCTTTGCGAAAAAACATGGGTATAAATGTAATTATGTTGAGTCGCTCCCATCGAAACCTGAGTACGACAGAAACTCGGAAAACAATCCATATGATCCATTTTTCAAGCCAACGCTAACGTTTCCTTTTCCGATAAGTGAGAGAGCAGAATATCGTGCCTGATTGTTCTTTCATTATTCAATAATTTTCAAGTACTTACCACAGGATGAAACTTTTTATTTTATTGTGTACTTTATGATGCATCATTAACGCGACAGGCCTATCCGCTACAAAAACCACAAACTATAGTCTCTGATCCGCCGTCTTTAGCATAGAGAATAGCTCTACCAACATCTTCGACCAGACTTGCGTGGGGGCTATATTCAAGATAATCCATAGTAATGGAATCACGGGTTGAGCATCTAGTAGGTTGACAGCCCCACACATGCGATATGGTCTTGAGAGTTCCATCCTTGTATAATACGGCAGAACGCTCAGCGCCTACTGTAACCCATTCTGGTGAAGAAAACAGGCATAATTTGACAATCGAGTGTACAGCTGTAGATTCATGTGGTATTTCTATTCCAAGAAGCTCATCGTCATAAATGACGGTAAAATATTGTAGAAGCTGGGCCAATGTGTAAGATGGAGTCGATTCTAGGATTAAGTGGTGTCGGGTTTGTACAAAGAGGAATGCATCGAGGCGTTAATACAAGTTCTTTGGAATCTGATGCAGAATCCAATGACAGGGAAACCAATAGGAAGATGTTATAGATGATGATTTCTTTACTGCAGATTAACAAAACCCGATCACCAGGTAACATCCCTGTAGATAACTTTATTAAATGACAATTACCCTTATGTGACAAAGTATAAAGAGAAAAATGGCGTACACCAAGAACAATTGAGATACGGGCAGAAACCCATTCACTAGAATACGATTCATCTACACCATGGCGTGGGTGTAGAAGGATGCGGGATCATTCAATGTTGTGGTGCACTAGATGAACAAAATATTGCTCGGCCATTAACATCTCCCAGAAAACTCCAAAAGACAGAGCCGGAAGAGACATTTTGGAAAGTTGGCGAATCTTTCGATATTGCCCTGAATTTCCCCGAGCTTCAAGCCTTCAACTGCGTGAACAAATATATTGTGCATTTTTGTCTTATAAATATCAGTCTGAAGCAAGATGGTATGCCACGTGCCTGCGCTGTCACCGATTATGTCTGACCAAGGTGTTACCACGAGAAATGTCAGACTATCCTTTGTGGTATCAACACAATGCACCATTGCTGTAGAAACGTGACAACGTGAGTCAAGCTTGGGGGAATACAAATCCCGACTCATGTGACAGTTATAATACCCAATATCGACAATCTCTATCCCTCCCGGAGTTGAAACCACACAGATATAGGTTTTCCAGCAGAGGTGTGGCAGGACTACCCCTGATAGCACTGGATAGCTCATAAGATATTGTTGAAACAGTTGTCCAACATTCCTTGACACGATGATGTCGAGCTACCCAGCGTTCCAAGTCGGGTTGGGCTTCTGGAAGTAGAGTAACTGGTCCCGGCGCATCTTGAAGTTCTTTCACAATAATTCCATAGATACCGTGAATATGTTGTTTTAGCCTGTAGCTCATTGCATGTCTATTACCGGAGTTCTCAGTACGGACTTGACTCTTAGAAACAAACAAGCAATTACAAATCGGAGTACAATAATGCTCCGAATGACCATAGTCTTGAATATCTCAACGTGTGATTTAGTAGGTAACAATAGCAGATGACATTTCTTCGGATATAACATTGCACAAAACTGGAGGAAGTGGATGAAGACTTCGGACTTGAGAGCGAGAGAGAGAGGGGGGGATGGGATTGTTTTCAACTGTTTTGTGCACGGAGCTTGCCGGCGCCGAAATACAACTTACAGGATCATTACAGTTTGTAGTTTGTCTAGAGTCTGTTGGGTGGTTTCGGATGGAGGTTTACACTCCTGACGGGCAAGATTCTCTATCGTACAATTTATTAGCAATTGGGCCTGCTCAAAAACAGTGACTTCGGACAAGTTGTCAATAGTTTAACTGAGAAAAATAGATTTCGTAAGTCAAAAGACCCCATTCAACTCGATTCCTCCCCTTTTATTGTTTTATTTAATGGCTTCAGACCTGCATAAAGCTGCGGAAGATGAAACAGATAAGAGTTCTGATACAGGTAAGAATTTGCAAACATACCCTTCCAGGATTAAATAAACCAAGCGGATCCATACTATTCTTAATTAATCTCATAAACTCAACAGTCTCATCACCCAACTCTTGTCGCAAATCCTGCTTTGCTTTAGCACCCAAAACAACGTACTTCAACGTTTCGTTCCACATAACCTCAGCTTCCTCTTTACTTCTCGCCAGTTCGAATCCTTTTCCACCATATTTCTCTACAATCCTTTGAACGATAGAAGATGTTTCCTTCAAGAACGATTCTGTTGGCCCTCGGAGTTTGAAAATAAGGTGATCGGCAGATTTGTATATACGACTTGAATAACCAAGTTGCTTTAATGAAGATATGGATTCGTGATCCAGTATCTCCACACTTTCTGTGTACCGATATATATTAAAATGGTGTGATGTAAAACAACGAATAAAATGAACGCACGAATACCAATTCCTTGACTAGCAACCTCCACCAGCGCTTCCCTAGCCTTTTCAAGATCAGGAAAATGCGCTAAGGCAACAGTTGTAGGTACCACAGGTGCCAAACGAATAGTGACTATGATTAATAATAATTAAATAAGCTTTGAATTAGGATTATGATAACCAGGAGAGGAACACTACCTTCAGTGACAATACCCAAAGTTCCTTCAGCACCGATAAACAACTTTGTAGTATCAAAGCCTGCTGCGGATTTCCGAGATCTACGTCTGGTCTTGATTATTTCTCCTGAAGGTAGAACTACTGTCTAGATACAAAATGAGTAAATTTGGGTGGTTGATTAGAGTGTGAAAACGTACAGCATTGAGGAACCATTCGGATTTTGGTGTTCCGTATCCGACAGCATTAGCTAAAGGTGAGAATGAGATAAGAACGTTCGTTGTGATGCTGTGAGTCACATACCTCCAGTACTACCCGTGTTTAGTATACCGCCAATGGTATCTTCAGAATATGAGTCCAGCTTTTGATAAAGAATGAGTAAGCATTTGGCAACGTAGCAGGGGATTGAACTTACTGGGAAGAATAAAGGAATTCCTTTATTTTTCAATGATTCGTTGATGTCAGCCCATTTAGCAGCTGGTTGACACACCAAGTCCGAATCCGCTTCTATTAGAGTAAGAAAGATCAATGTTTTCCAATGCAGAATAGGAGTATTAAGGCATACCGTGAATCTCGAGTACTTTGTTCATTTTTGACAGGTCCACACATATACCAACATTGTGCTACGTTGCAGTATTTGAGTTAGAATTGACAAAAAGAACTAATAGACAAACGTACTTGAATATCTTCTGTATCCATATCCCCAAAATGAGTGAAAACAGGCATTCTATATTTCACTGCCACTTTAATCATCTTGGCTACGTCTTCAGTAGATCTTGGAAACACTACCACCCCATGCATAATACCTATTGCACATTCCAACTGTTAATTATAAGACCAACTAGAGAATGTAAAGATGCACGCACCCTCTGCCGAGAACCCATGGTTGCTTAGGATATATTCATCTGTCGTAACTATCTCAGCATCTTCACGATCAAACATTGTTTGCAATACGAAAATTGCTTCAAGATCTTGTGTTAATACATTCTTATCTTCATCCTCCAAGTTATCCTCGTCGTCATCGGCTGTATTATCATATTCGTAGTAATGCATTAGATATACATTTCAAGTTTGGAAAAGTAAATTCATACCAATATCAAAGTAATCGTTTGCTGCATCTAGTCCTAACACAAATAGAGTTCCACAAAGAGTCGCAACACACAGATACTGCAAGTTGCTTAGTTTTCTTTTCGAGAGATTCGGAGGAATAGGAATAGGTTGAGGTTGATTGAATTTGTCCGAGTCGTTACGACGCGTTGTTGAGAAACCTCGTGAACTTCGGATCGTTGATACGGATGTCCATGGTTGCTGTCTTGTTTGTAGTTGCGAATGCAAGTGTGGTCGTAGAAATTCTGGATTAGTTGTCCGTGTTAACAGGGCATGGGATCCCACGGTCTGGGACTTGCTCTTGGTGTTCGCAATAGCTAGGACACGACGATACATTTGTGATACAGCCGTATTATAGATATGTGAATGGAGAGAAGGATAGGTGTAGCGTTTAGTGTGGAGAGTTAGTGGTCGCGGTTCAAAACATTGTGTATAAATCTGGAACTTGGCAAGTCAGGGTCAAGTCCGGGCGACACCTCAAACTGTGACAAGGCTCATTCACTCTGCCGGACTCTTTCACCATTGGTTTTCCAGTCATTGATTTCCACATTGTGGCTGTGTCCGTACCTTTCCCAAGATGCGTCGCCGGCACCCTTAGTGTTTTCAGTTTCATGTTTCAGCGCTTAGAAGTTTAGCGATTAGCACTGCCACTGTCATGAGGTTATTAGTTTTTGCAAATTATGTTGCGTGCTTAGATTTATGAACTTGCAGAATTCTTTTCAGGAATGCAAGAGATGAGTATTCTTCGGAGACTTTCAATGCACTTCAATAAGGATCAGAGCGTGAGTCGGGCACCAATTATCAATTTCATAGAGTACGATGTATTGACATCGTACATAACAACTTACTCAAAATTACTTTGGCAAAAGTTTCGACGTTCCTGAGAGGCAGGCAGCCCTTCACATTGCACAGCAAAATTCAATTGAATTTGACATAAAACATCAGTACGTAGTATCTCCCGATAAGTATGTACACTCAGCTAGTGGCTGTGACTGAAATGACCAGTGCGAAATTCCTCCATACCTGCCTTGTCAGAGTTTTTTCGGCAGAGCAAGAAAGAGAGTCCACGTACTCTAACCCAATACCGGACTGATCCGAAATCAGCCAGCGACACTGATCACAATGTCATGCTACATGATGATGACGATCATCCTGTGCTATGTAGCAAAAATCAGGGAAGCAAAGACATTCTCGGCTGTAGCGAAGTACTCACGGGAGTTATATGATATATAACAACTGCTGATGCTAACCTACTACCCTCATCGAGGCTACTCTGAGACTATACTACGACGCAAAACTCCTTCATGTATCGTCGCGTCTTAACATATACGAACTCCCGCGCTGTGCTATATAGACGACTACTGGTGTCAAGACATTTGAAATGGGCCGAACTACTCCTTGTACGACCGCAATCACAACTACGGATATCGACAAGCTCACGAAGCTTTTCTGCTACGCGCTTCTTACTCAATAACAATAATAACAATGATACCGCACCCGAAACTAATACGAATAGCAATGGCAACTCCAATGCACCTCAACCTGGAAAATTCTTGCCTTTCATAATAAGATTGGGTCTCTCATACCTTGGTGGCGCTATAGGAGCGGTAATAGCATTTGGCATATGTGATTACTATCAGATTGGTACTCTTTAACCACGGTGACTTCTAACCTCTCCTCCATATTTTCCAAATTCGCGCAGGTCACAAGCACAAGAAGTCCAACGATACAGGTCCAACATATGGTTCATCACAAGATTTTGAACTTGCAATTCAGGAATTAAAATTGATTTTTAATGAAAATGACAATTTGGTTACCACTAATGATGATGGTACGTGTTTCTTCAAAACTCGGAAACGAAAATAAAGTGAAACACTCAATATTTGCCTTGGTTTAGGTACACAGATGCACCTGAGTGTGTTTGTATATCCAAGATCCACAGACGACGTAGTCAACATCGCTAAAGTAGCAACTAAATACAAGACGCCCGTTTTTTCTTATCCTAGAGCTACGGACTTCCAAGAATATGGTGTACGCTTTTACCTTTTCTCCTCTTAACCATTCCGAAATTTTTGCCATTTTGGGCTCACTTTCTCTGTAGCATTCTGTTGGAGGTATATGCGTAGACCTTTCAAAAATGGATCAAATAATCGAGATTCATGGTACGTCTTTTCTCCATATTATTCAAGTTTGTTTTCATGTTTTCTCTTTACATAGGCACCGACTCCGAACTAGTTTGTCAGCCAGGAGCAAGATGGGTTGATATCAAAGAAACATTGAAAGAAAAAGGAATTATATTATCCTTTCCAGTGCGCTCAAATTTCGTGTTGGGCGCTTATTACTTACTACAAATAAACGCATAGGCAAACGCAACTGTTGGAGCTACCATTGGCGGAATGTTTACTACCAGCTGTTCCGAACTTACTAAAGACGGATTGTTCGTTAACGCCGTAAGCTCTTGCTCCCGAAGCGAATCAATGAGTCATATTTATATATTGCTATGCAGACAGTCGTGTTACCTTCAGGAGAAGTAATAAAAACACACCGTACATCAACAGAATCGTCTGCAGACTTCAATCTGACGAAAATGTTCATTGGTGCGGAAGGTACTTTGGGTATCGTCACTGAAGGTAACACTTTTCCCCCTTGTAAACTCTGTTCAAATGCTCATTACCAATCTTTATATATTATAGTTACTATTAGACTGGTTCCAGCTCTATCTATAACTACCGACGTCCCTGATGTCAAGAAAGAATCTTTGAGAGAGGAGTTGGGTGATGGAACCGTGGAAATTATGAGATTGATTAAGAGAAATGTGGATCCACATTGGTTGTTTAATCCTGGCAAGGTAGGTTTTGGTTCTCTTCTTTTCCGGGTATCTGATGCCTGCTGCTGATGCTTGCCATTTGATTCGGATTCTTTTATAGCTTTACCCAGATCCGAACCAGAACTGAAAAAAAGGAAGGGAAGGGAAGGAGGGATCGAGTTGAAATTTGATATTGAATGTTGGACATGGAAGTGGAAGCTTGTCGGATTTTAAATGACTGGGTTTCTGCTTCTCGGGTAAAGATACTTTTCTCGCATTGTATACCATGGATCTTGCATGACTCGGATTTGGTTTGAAATGAACACGAAGCCTTCTAGCGTCAAGCGATTCAATTATATCCCATCAACATTAGACGCCTGACTGTGACAACGGATCCATATATAGCTCTTGATTTAAGAAAGATGTAAATACGCTTCCTCTTGCTGATAGCAAGACTTAGATAAGGAATGAGAAACGGAACGTTCAAGTTAATCAACTAGAGCATTGCACGACGAATGTTGAAACATTGGTTTATATCTGCTTAGGGAATTGATCACTGCGATCACCTTGGATCATCGATCATCGATACATCAATGAGTCACGCGGAAATGACGCATCCTTAACCACAACATTACTCGACGCCGACGACAGCGGTTAATGAACCCGAATGATTCCAATCCATCCGCAGCCCCAAAAGCTGTTAATATCATTAAATGCCCTGTGCATATAAGGGCACCTCATTGGCTTAAATCCAAACCTCCCCCCGCGTCTCTCTTGGATTGACCTGTACCTCTATGTCGACTCCAAAAGAGCAGGTACAAAATAGCAGAACCGTTAGGACCGAGCATTATGGAATCTGGAATATCTCATACATGGACGAGGGTTTTCGCTCAAAACTTCGAGAATTCTATTATGATTTAGGAAAATCATTACCTTCTTTACTTCAACTTATAAGCGACATCTATTGGCTATCTCCTTCACTCTTTATCGCCTTCTGTTTCTCACAAGTTTGGAAGGACTGTGAAATGGCTATGACACTCCACTTCTCAGGACAACTACTGAAAGTGGTAGGTCTCTGCTTAGCTGTTTCAATACTTGATTGGTTTGAGCCAAGTGACATTCCAGATCGAAATCCATTTAAAAGATGGTATATTCACTCGGGGTGATCTTATGTTCTCTCTATTTTCGAGGCTCGCCGCCGTTGCCATCGCCTCGGGTGTATCCTGGTATAAGTATGTTTTCAATTATATGACACACTTGTTTTTAATAAGCCAAATCATGTGTATCTTTTCTAGTAAACAATTATTCTCCCGCTTGCGCCGAAAAATTCTCAACAACTTCGAACTTCGCCTCATGAAAGGTAAGTTGAAAAAAATTCAACCGTGTTTTCGTCACATTAATTAATCTACTTTGAACCTATAAATAGCAAAACTTTCTCAGGACTTGACCACTGTTGGTGGTGAGTCCCGCGATAAGTATTGTGTTTAACCATCTGATGAATAAATAGATGCTGCGAAGCAAATAGACATGAATTCAACACAAGTTTGGACCTCTTTTACCAACATAATCGATTTCATGGGTTCCGTCGTCAGTACAATGAGCCAGATGGCTATTATATTCCACCTAGCCAGGGAATCAGATGGCCTCGCTGTCGTTGCTCTTTGTATAACGCAACCAATAATATATATTACAACCCGAAGGAGCATTTGGGACCGGGGTATGCCATCTTTCTTTAGCTGACAGTAACGATCAACACTTCATGTTTTTACCTTACTAGTATCTCTTATGACACAAAGAAATAAGGATCATTTACGCATGGAAGCATTGAAAGGCTTGACAAGTAAGGCATATCGACAGGAAGTAGTTGGTAATAACCTTCAAGAATATATAATTTCGGGTATGTTTTATATGTTATGAAACAATTTTTTTTGTTCACACATGAGCTATGTCTAGAGTGCCAAGTGTCAAGTTCCGCCATGGGTGATATATCAGATGAAGAACCATGGGTTCTATTTTCTCAATATCAATCACCCTTCCGTGAAATCATATTGCGTCTACTTGGAGATTTACCAATTGTAAGCCTGTGTTCCTAAGAAGTCACATAATGGATTCCAAATACAGATACTGACATGTATAATCGTAGATTTATTGTGCATTCCTCGCTATCTCAAACCCAAAACGAGTCTCGTTTTCTAATCTCGCAATTCTTCAACAGTCTACGACGAGCGTGCGAATTGCGTTGCAAATGCTGCTTTATAGAGTAGATGAATTCAGGAAAAGTTTAAAAGAAGTAAGGAAAATTGCAGGGGCTTCGGAATGTTTAGAGTCTAGCCGTGTTGCGGATTCAGATGATAGTTTGTCACTAGCGAATATGGATTCAATGAGCCAAAACAGAGGAATGGACTTTGAATTGAGGTACGTATGCACTTTCTTTGTTCTTTACGTATGCTTTAAAACCAACAATGAGTACAGAAACGTATCTTTCAGTTACCCTGGAAGTCAAACTACGACACAAGCCCTTCAACAAATAAATCTTACCATTAAAAGTGGACAATTTGTTGTCATTGTAGGCCCTAATGGCAGTGGAAAATCTACGCTCGTAAAGCTACTCGCTAGGTTCTACGAGCATGATAAATGTTCTACCCCTACAACTACCACAGGCGATATTTTCATCAACTCTCTACCAATATCCTCATACTCTTATGCGTCTCTCCGGAGCTCCATGGCAATTCTTAGTCAGGACAATGTGATATATCCTGGTTTTTCTCTTGGTGAAAACATAGGACTAGGGAATACTTCACTCCTAAACAATAACGAGGCTATTTTAGGAGCAGCAGAAAAGGCTGGAGCTACTGATTTGATCAACCGTATGAAGGGTGGAAAGGATGCGATTTTAAATCCGATGACTGTATTCCATCAATTCAATGTTATAGATCAGGATAAAGATCATCCTTTGAAAATGACGATGGAAGAGTTGAGAAGACCGGTGGAAGTAAGTGGGGGTGAACGACAACGACTCGTGGCGTAAGCATATTTATATCGTATCATATATGTGTTTGAAACCAACGTATCTGATTGCTTTTTTTTTTTCAGGGGACGTACTTTCATGAGGCTCGGATCAGGAAAGATCAAGTTCCTCGCCGTCGACGAACCTAGTTCAGCATTAGACGCTGAAGCCGAAGTTAACCTTATGAGGAACCTACTGAAGGAGAGGGATGGTAAGACGATAGTCTTCGTTACGCATAGATTTGGAAGATTCACGAAACAGGCTGACCTCATTGTGTAAGTGATTCCAGAAATGTTAAATGCCTTGCGAGGGTTGAGAGTACATTCTTAGATGCATGAAGGACGGGAGAATCGCTGAGATGGGGACTCATAAGGAATTGATGGCATTGACAGATGGCGAGTATAAGAATCTTTACGATATACAGGCCAGTGCTTTTACGGAAGATTTGGATACATGATTCAACTCTCGTGGGTTTCTTTACCATGTGTATTTTATAGTTCACGAATTCTAACGTTTATAACTACACCTATCCACATGCATCATCCATGAAGAAAGTAGCAATTCTTTTTGAACTCAACGAGTCATGCAGCAAGTTTGCATTCCCAACAAGATCAATGTATCTCATAGATTGTATCTCATAGTTCAAGCATAGTTCATGGTGATGTTTATAATAAAGTTGAGAAAGAATACAAATATATCATGAGTATATATACAAATGTTGCAGAGAAGAGCAAGAAAATGATATGAAATAATGAAGAAAGGAAGAAGCGGAAGGTTCTAAAAGAGTTCAATATAAATATGATGGGATATTAACACAATCAACAAACCGAAAAAAGGGTATCATGGAAACTAGGAACCACTCCGGAAAGACAACTTCCGCCGCAAGCTGCGAACCACACCACCGACACGGTCCCTCGTCGATGGGGATGACGGAGAGGGATCTCGTTGTCGCTTCAACGGTGTCCTCTCCAGCTCCTTGTACGGCACAATTGGGACGACTATATCACAGTAGTCATCTGTGCCTTCAAGGTCTTCCAAATACACCTCGCCTGACTCGGGGACATCGAGCAGGCGACGGGCATTCTCCTCTTGCTCTCTCCGCCTTGACGACGAAGACTGACCCCCAATATTTGCGATTCGACTGAAAAGCGAAGGGGTAGCTCGGCGGGCAGCTCTAGGTCGGACTCTGCGAGCATGACGGGAAGCAAAGTTGTTGGAACCGAGTGTGGAGAATGACATTGTTTTTGAGCTGGGGTGGGAGATGATATGGGTTCGAAAGTAAGGTGTTTTCTGGGGAATTCCCCACGGGGTCGTGGACTATATACTGTGACTTTGGAAAGGGGGAGTAGGTAAGCCGATCATGACCCAATATGGATAGGGCCATTACCATCTAGGGACTGTAATATTGTCGGGTCTGCTTTAGATCTGCAATACTGACGGAATCAATCCGATCATAAAAGATTGATGGGAGATGCGTCTCGGTCAAAAGCAGGAGGATTTGAAGATGGCTGTTAAAATAGTAGAAGATTGTTCAAGAGACATTTATTTCTCCCATGATTTGCTGTTAGGATCTGGTCCGTGCGCAATCTGGGTACTGCCTAGCGTCAACGTCCCAAATGTGTGTGTGTGCATGTATATTCAATATACTATATAGGCGACTGTAGAACACTATGGACCTCAGTGTTTTCTGTGGCAGATGCCATCAATCTTTAATTAGAACTAAACCACTATGCGCGTCTGACAATTATGTATCATGCCGGCATATACTAGTTCATCATCGAACGCAATCCATGGTGTCTTTGGAAAAATAGTTTGAGAGTATTATATGACCAACATAGAATTATTACTGGTTAGAATACTATAAGGTGTAGCATTATCACTCAGGTCCGACTGCAAATTATCATAAAACCAACTTTATGTATACAGTATTAGCCTGACTAGATTTCGTTTAATATTACTCTTATAATGGATAATTATCAACGAGGGGATGGCATGGTTACAAAGGTTGTTTTTCTCATATTAACCCTAACCGTTACTCAACATTCAAAAAGTGCAACACCTTCTCTAATTGGTCTATCTTCTTGAAAATCATATCCGGCTTTCAGCAGATTAGCTACCGCCTCCTCATTGTCCAATATCACTGCATCCTCCCAATGAATAAAAGCCCATTTATGGACGTATTTATGCTTGGGACAAGTAGTTGTTCCTGCAGGTGCTCGAATTACGTTTGGAAAGCGCATATCACAGTGGACAAGAAATGATGAACAAAGTTCATAATAGATCTCTTTCAATTCTTGTCTTAGGTACGTGTGAGCTACTAATGATTAATGATCGATAGGAGTTTGGTTACGTACCTGTCAGCGATACTCTCTGCTCTGGTTATGTGAGGACCGCCTTGCTCTAGAATCATGATAGTCACATTAAGTGATCCCAACTCTTCTTGAAACGAGTACCAAGGAGATTCAACGTAGGTAGGTCTATCCAATCCCCGGAATGTAGTCTCGTCACGACTATTGTCAGGCAAGGCAGCTGAACTTCCGAGATTGTCATAATTCTCCTGCTCAATCAGCTTATAGGAAGGGAGCGTCAACCGCAACACAGGTGATCGTCCAAGTCCGATATGAAATAGACCAAAGCTACGTGGTACAGTGACACCGGTATGCCCTGCTTAAGTAAGTTGCCTGTAGAACCATGCTTCCCGAGCTAACAGACGTGAAAAGCATGGTTGTGCAAGATTCATTCATAATGGTGGTAGGACAAACTTTCTATCATCCGACATCGTGATTCTTCTAGAGTCCACATTTAAACAGAATAAACTTGAAGAATCTGAAGCTATCACCTCTTCTCCATCCATAGGATTAACTGCTTCTTTAACGGCAAGTACCTCCAATGGATAGGTAAAAGAAACCTGTCCATGGCCAAGTTGGAGACAGGTAGTACTCGAGATGCGCACTTCCAATTCAATCCCGACGGTTGAAATAGGATGGGGTAACAAGTTCTGAACAATTGGCTCATCCTCGGTATCACAATGTAATGATGGTGAGGGGAATGAGATGCAACGTGGCACGACCAAGGAGGTAGCTTCTCTCTGTGCATATCATCTACTTGTTAATTATTTAAATGCTTCACACTGCGGGTTTAATTTCGGCTATTCCACTTCCACATTGATCATGATTTTTATATTGGTATGTGTAATATGACTAGTGGTATTCTCAAAGCACCTCTTCTGTTGTAATGACAAAAGTAGGCATAGTCGTAAAAACCTCAGTAACATGGTATACAAGGTACAATGGCAAATTCAGTTTACGTTCCAATTACATCTCTGAAAAAACGATGGTGCTGTATTGGAGACGGAGCTTAATTCGTTCAAATAACTGACACTGTGTCAGGCATTATAATGTTTGAAGTTTGAAAACGTGAAGAGCAAAAATCATTTAAGGAAACGATATGAGATTGTAACAATACAGATAATACAGACATATTAATAGATAAAAACAGAACTAAAATGCAAGAGCGGACAAGGAACGATCTAAACAAGATGGTCAACATGAAAAAGAAGAAGCAACATAAAACCAACAAACCAAAAACCAATGAAAGAAACAAAAATCGAAAATCGAACGGGGGTATCCCAATTCAATAACAGGAACTGATGTTCCCCCACGACAACTTCCTCTTCAAACTCCGTACCGTGTCATTAACACGGTCCGTCGCCGAAGGCGAATACGAATCTCGAGCACGTTGACGTGTCAACGTCACAGTTCTCTCCAACACCCTACTACTACATGCTTCACTGGAATCGCTTCCAGAAGCAGATTGAACTCGACCACTCGGAGAAGGTCGAGATTGGTTGATAAATGAAAAAGTCATGTTTGTGGCAGTAGACAGTTTTTGCCTTTGGGTGGTTGTTGTGGATCGAAGGAAAGAAAGAATTTTGGGGCATTGTTTCACTATCGAGAGTTATATGGTACCAGAACTGTTGGTAAGCCGATCGTTGTGACATTTTGAATCTCAGACGATTACCATGTAGGGAATTGTAGTCCACTACGTTCGGTTTCAATTTATAGTATATGTACACTAGATACAGGCGTCACGCCTTTGGGGTGCCGCTGCCAACCTTGCCTGTGAATTGATCTTATACTCAGTGTACAAATATAATCGTTTCTGTTGTAGCAGATACAATGGATGAAGGGGTTCCTATTGGGGCATTCTGGGACTGTTTTAGGAGATAGAACATCGGCAGAGCTTGATTCCAGTAAGGTAAAACCTCAGAGCAGAACTCCAGCCTGGTATATATTGAAGCTGAGGGGAAGGCTCAGACTGCACAGTAACTAGTAGGCGGCTCTAGGTTCGATATACCGTGGGAAAGTGATGGGGACTCGTTTTGAATTATGAGTTTTTGAAGGCCTTCACAAAAATCATAGCACGTGAAAATCATGTGGTTTTTCGTGGAAAATTGATGGGGACTCGTTTTGAATTATGAACGACAGAGATACCTTGCAGGCAAGGTAATATGTATCTCCATCAAATTCGGGATATCAATGAGATCAGAATTGATTAAGTGATCTCAACAAACCCATCAGAGTACACTAGTGTCCATAAGACCACAAAATGACACATTTTTAGAATTTTATTCCATTTTCCCAGGGTCGAGTCATAGTACCCCACAGGTCAGTCACAATTGTTACATGATCGGGGAACTGGTCTGTGCGCAACGTGAGGTTGTGGTCTGTGCGTAGGACTTGTGGGAAGTTCAGCTGCGACACGACACGAGTTGTATACCCTCAATCGTTGCAACATATATTACGATTTGTAGTGTTAATAGTACCAGTGAGTCTCACTCAAGTCGTCCAGTTTAAACTTTTTGTACTCCCAAGTTCAGCTAAAAAAAATATACATACATACACTATCCTATTCCAATTTTCAAAAACTGAACTTTTGCGGCGAACGTGTTGCATGTCCATTATCGATTCAATAGTCAATGGTAGCTGATTTCTCAATTATCATGTATCAAAAGTAAAATTGGTGTATTACAACTTTCGACAGCTGGAATACTCAATATACACTTAGCACCTTTACTTCTCTGAATACTGATTTCACACACACACACCCTACGACCGGTAACATATATCAAGTCAAATTACAGTTTATTGGCAGGGGAACATAATCGTCTCATCTTGTAATAATCCCAAATTCTAAATAAAAAAAACCTAAGTAATACTGATTAGTCCCTCTTCTACCATACTGGCAGCTTGAAAGACAAAACTTTGAAGTAGCCAAGTGTTGATCTACTACTACCTATCCAGATCTTGACTCAAAATCCAGTCGTACTATAAGCACTTCAAAGTTCTACTCCTCCGAATCAAGTTATAACCCTCATGCCCATCAGGTGACTCCAAGACCCCGACATACCAACTTCTGATTCAATGTCATGAACTTACACTTACCCCTCTCGGATCTCTTTCTCCCTCTCCCTCGTCAAAGCTCATAAGTAATGTATATGGCATATCCCGCTCGGTATCAATAGACCCCATTCTCCGGGTTCCCCGAAATTCTTCCTGGGCGCTGTTACCTACCCAGATTATTAGTGTAGCTCACACAGTAGAACCCCTCTTATATACCATATTATACCCATATACCCCCACATATTCCATAGTTCCCCTCTTAGTTCATAGCTCTGGAAGATATGGAGGTATGCGTTATGAGGGGGGTTTTTACTGTACACCCGCAGTAAGTACACTTTAAAAATCAATTATGACGTTGAATGAATGACGTCACAGGTCTTATGTATGTCATAAGCTCCCCCTTCCCCATTCAGCCCCTTCCCCAGTCCAGAAACCGGAACAAATATATACACACACCATTTACTCAAACGCCCGTGAGGTCCGGTTGATTTTCTAGGCCCGGGTCCGTTTCAAGTCCTTTCACCAACGTTCATGCGTTCATATGCATTCTTTTTTGTTTTGATCCATGGACCGTTTAAACCGGTCACAATCATCAAATTCTAGGGACTGGGGAACCTGACTCCACGTAAACTCCAGTGCTCCACCTACATACATGTCCTCATATGTCATCGTGCTCCAAGTCTTTATTTATTTGTATTTTTATTTTTATTTTTCAAGACTTTGGAAGTAGGATGTCGCGTATATTTTATATTTGTGGGTTTATTTTATTGTGTAGTAAAAGAAGGATAGAATAGAATAGGACGAGGAGTAGAAGTAGAATGAGAACGAGGTGATGTCTTATAAAATTGGAAAATGGAAACTGGAAATCTGAAATCTGAAAAAAAAAAAAAAAAGGTATCGCATATCGCATATGTATGTAATTAGCAATCCACAAAGAAAATAGAATTAACTAAACAAAGACGAAGAAGAAAAAAAAAAAAAAAAAAAAAACGATTTCCATCCAGGAAAAAAACAAATCAAAGGGAGAAGTAGAAGTAAATCAATCTAACCGAAAAAAAGGCCACACAACTAGGAAAAAAGAACGAAAAAGTTCATTACGATTATAGTTCTAAAAAAACCCCAACTACCATATCATATATCAAAAAAAAGAAAAAAAAAACATTAATCACGGAAAAAGTCGCGATTCCAACTATACCATAACATACCAAAAAAAAAAAAACCTATCATATTCCTACAAAAAAAACCGCTCCTCTTTTTGACATTCACAATCGCATTGACATTCACATTTTAACAGGAACCTGAGCTGGAACCTGAACCTGATTACCCGAATTCCCAATCAATGTTTCCAATCTTTCTTCCAAACCTCTTCCAAGACCTTCTCTTTCCCATTCACCACCAACATCCAACAATGGACTATTCTCTCTTCTAACAATCGCACTATGATGATGATGGTGATGGGGATGTGGTGGTTGGGAATTCATATTAAACCCTCTCAATGACGTAGCTGCACTTCCATTATTGGTCCTTGTACCTGTTGTTCTGGGGTTAAGTACGCCTAGGCTTGAAACACTAGGTATATGTGGAGGTGGATCAGAATATGAAGCCGAGGTTGTTAGAGAAGCAAGAGGAAGTGTTGATGCTGGTATTGAAGACAACAAATCCGAGTAAGACATGAATGATAGTCTCTTTGAAGGACCATGAGTAGGTGAAGGAGGATGAGAAAGAGTAGAAGTCCAGGAAGTAGGTGATGATAAAACGGTAGATTGTTGTATAGGGAGGTTATGCGGAGAGATAGCGGCGGAGGAACAGGTGGGTGACGAGATTAATTGATGAGGAATTGATGGTGATATGGCTTTTTGGTGTTGTTCAGTTGTAGCTGTTGTACATGCGTTATTATTAGGTGACGGAATAGATGTGGTGGCTGTGACGATAGGCGGAGTGGTGGTAGGGGTGGTCTGAGCATTATTGGGGATACTGAGTAGAAGCTCCGTTCTTGGGATAGGCCCAGGTCCGGAAGGCAGACGAAGGCCTAGAGGAGAAGGGCTGCGACTCCTGAAGCTACCGATTGGGCTAGCAAATCCACTGACTGGGCTCTTTGCAATGAGGAGAGACTCGAAAAGAGGAGAGGGGTGGGCAGGAGTGACTACTACAGCGTCAGTGTCTTCGGCAGTGGAGCCTGTGAGAATGGCTGCTGCGCTGTCAAGAACTGAGGGAACAGAGTGTTCTAATTGCTCTGTACCTTTTGCGCGTGGGATGCGGTGTGGGTTTTGGGAAGCCAGGAAGGGTGGCGAAGGAGGTACAATTGGTTCAATGTCGCGTTCAAAGATAGCTGAAGACGACGAACGACTAGATAACGGTAAGAATAGTCCCAACTGAGCAGAGAGAGCAGGACTGACACTGAGGTAGGAGATGACGGCAGAGACGTTTCTCTGACTGGCCTGAGGGCAGAGGCAGACGTCATGTGGTGTAGCATTCCTGGTTAACGGTCAGTGATCCTCAGTCTACCACACAAACAACCAGCTCACCTTCGTTCATTGCGGTTGGGTCTGAAGGAACAGTTGACCGTCCAACTCTAATATACACTGCTTAGTCAGCATTCCTCCTCACTACCACCATTCGAACACTCAGTCATATTTATAAATATCCACATCTGCTTCATTGCCATCGTTGTCCTGCCTCTCCGCTGATCTCTCAATCACCGGATACTACACTACTCCAGACTTTAACCTCCCTGCAAAACCGATAATCATGGGGACGTACAACTTGCTGACACAACTCCGCCCCGTGCTCACTTATCATCCTAATCCATTAATGACTCCATAGAACTCAGGCATTGAAGCATAATGTATGATCCGAAGTATGCACATAACGTTCCTGCATGTTGGAGCTTCGTTACAATCAACATCATCTTCATATCCATCCTTCCTAAGGAATAAACCCCTCCCCCCGTTTACTTCGCAACCATCTTCTGTCTTATGATTATCAGGTATTCCGTTATATATAGTCGTGATGGATTTCTGGAGCGACACAAAGCTATGACTCTTTGTGTTACCCATATATAAAACAATGCTTATTCCATCAGCAACTGGCTTATCTTATGATGTAGTGATTCCAAAGGGTCCAAATTTAACCTTTATATCTAAAAACACTCAAAACGACAATCCGTATCACTACATAGAACACATACTACTACTACGTACTACATACATACAAGGCAGTGTACCCTCCGCCCGTGTCAGACACCCTGGTTTCGTTCTAAACTTCACACCAGCCTCCATCATAATCATTCATTTCTTCAAAAAATCAGGAATCTTATCACTGTTTTTAAAACACCACCGTCTCCACAATAGTCTTATTATATATATTTCTAGCTCGATTTCTGATTACCACTTCACTTCACTTTGTGAATCATGATTTCGGGCAGAAATACAAAAGAGCAGTACTACTTAATACTGTTACATAGCCCAAGAGGTGCTACGGTCTCAAATCAGAAATTGATTAGGACTATAGCAAGTATCTGCACAGTTAAGCCATGTGAGGACGCCAAATATAGAATTATAGTACCATAATAATGGAAATGGAAAGTCCCCTTCTGCCCTACGACTCTGATTCTGATTTATCCTAATAATATACTTAAAGCAACACAGGTGAAAAAAGTTTGTGAACTTACAATGAATCCTGATATTGTTAATCAAGAAAGGTGACTTGCTAAGACTCCGGGCGTCAAGGTAAATCGCAGCGCCAGTGATAAGAATAATCCAACTGGATTATCAAGGAGTTACTCAATAACACGGTCAGAAAAAATGACACTCGAGTAATAGCTCGCTAATCCAGTTGGATTATTGTATCACCAGTGCAGCGTAATACTACATAATTATAATGATAGACTGAGATTTTAACAAATCCAAGAAGTCAAGTTATTGATGATATAAATATAAATATGAAGAATAAAAATTATGTTACTTCATTTCTTTGTTCGTCAGGTGTATAATCTCCACCAGTTACAGACTAACTATATAGCTATTATTTCAGAGTCACGACAATGCACAAATGTACCTATTCTTAGTCTCCCCGGTCCCAAAAAGAAGACACTGAACAATGTTAATGAATCATGATTAATGATCACTCTGGAAATATCACATTGATCAACATTTTACTACTTACCA
The DNA here is from genome assembly GCA_034638255.1 of Coprinus comatus. Classification (NCBI taxonomy): domain Eukaryota; kingdom Fungi; phylum Basidiomycota; class Agaricomycetes; order Agaricales; family Agaricaceae; genus Coprinus; species Coprinus comatus. The sequence continues at coordinate 112,403 of JAWPGT010000057.1, forward strand.
CATCAATCTCAGTCTCAGAATTTCAGATAAAAATTTGATGCTTACAGAACCACATTAGACAGGATTCAGGAGAGTGCGTTCAAAAGTCCCTTCGAAGCAACAATAGTGGATAATTAAATACTATTCGGAAACCCTGGAAAATTAGAAACCTCTCTAACGTTTCTCAATAAGATGTTCATACTAACCCTTTTCTAATCCTGAGGCAAGTCCGCCGTATCGGTGTTCGTCAGTATTCCCATGATATAGATATTGGTTAAAGAAATAGAAATAAAATATGCACAGCTGTGCATTTAGCTCACCCGTCTTGTGGGTTCCTCCTTACCAAAAATAACTCTCCACTTAATTTGTATTTTCCAGTCTTATTACCAATGATGTCGCCATTATCATAATACTAATTCACTGAGTGGGAGTGTAGCTCTGTAGTGTACTTACTCGAGCAGACTCGATGGCATCCGATGATCCTACTAATAGTCTATTAGAAGGTTTCTGGCCACGGATTCTGAATAAGAAAAATGCCTTTCTGGTTTCTCCCGGGTTTCCAAATAGGATTATCCTATAAAATTACCTACGTAAAGTTTAAACGACAACTTGAAGTGTTTGGGATACATATATTACTTACTAGAAGACCTCATCATTTGATGATGGTGCCCGGCGACTTTAGAGATTAAGATGATGGTAAGTAATAATGTTAGAAAAGCAAAATTTGATATGTCGAAGATGGGTCATTCAACATGATGATTAGATGCCAAGGGATTGTAACAGAGTAAGGATAACAGCTTGCTGTTCAGTTGCATCTAGCATTGATTCAAGGGTTGGTGGGTGATTAAAAAGGAATTGCAGGCATATGGGAAATAATACCGGATGATGTACTCAGTCGTAATAGGAGGAGGAATCGGTCATGTAGCTGTAAGTCTCTTGAGACTCAACAGAGCGCGTTTGAAATGATCTGATGACAGGTGGTATGATATCCACATATCAAAAAAAGTTCATCATGGATATTGCGATTCGTACCAGATCTTTACCAGCTTGCAGAACTTTCTTCGCAGTATCTCCATCTCTGGTATGTAGTATACTCAGTGCCATGGTAGTAGCAGAGGGAAATTATAAAGATCATGTATCATGTATCATGATGGTCAATATTCAAAACATATATAAAACGGCTGAATGCCTCCGAGTCATCTCAGGCTCAGGCTGAAATACATTACCTTTCTTTCCTTCCTCCTTCTACCATCTTATCATCATACTCCCCTGTATTTATTCCCTCAACATACGAGTGCACCTTTCATTCTCCTATTGGTGGCTTCAAATACACTACTCTTCAGATTCGGACTTGACTGTATACTGTGAAAAAAAGTTGATTGGAAACCATTTGAGCGTATTTTGTGAACTTGTGACCATGGTGGATATACCACCTGAAGTAGTAGTGTTCATGCATAATACTGCATTACAGCATAGTTACAGCTACGGTATGTTTTTCAAAATCATTTCTGTTCAGATGATTCATTGATAAATCATCATCATCATATCAGTTGCAATGATAACTTGTGTAATCTATGATGCATGTTTACTGTTCAATAAAGAGGTGAGAAATACGCGCTGGGCATTATCTTCCCTTCCAACATCCACTATTCATAACAATAACATAAATATACTAACATACACCATATACTTTTATAGAGAATATATATATATACTAGGTACGATGATCATGATTCCCAGCCCATTGTCAAGCCCACGAACAAACTGGTTTCCCGCCAACTTTGTAATGTAGGGGTCGAACGCCAATGAAGCTGATTTACATCTTACTTCGTTATTTCACCCTAATTGTTTTCATGTACGTACCTCTTAAGTTCTTTTTTTTTTTCATCGGCTGTATGGATTCTGTATCTGATGCATGATCCTAGTTTGATTTTTTATAGTGAGATATCCTCCATACACGAATTTGTTTAATTTATCATATTAAACTCATGATGTATAGAAGCACGACAGTCTGGGATTCCTGCAAGAGTGAGTTCATAGTTCATGTTTTATAAAACTCACTCAGAGCTTGTCCTTAAATTTATTCATAGCTGTAAGTCATAATTTCTTCCAGCTTAAACAACTAAACTCATCATATCCTGAATAGATGCTACACAACATCTTGGATCACTGAATTGTAAATATCTCGACTTTGCAACTTTCGAATGTTTGTAACAACTGACTTACTACTGATCGATGATTCCTTGTGATATTAGTATTGTTAATGTTGGGCATATTGTTTTAGTCAAGACAATTCTGGTTTTAAGATTACGAGCACTCTTCAATAATAATTTGTTAGGTTAGTCCCTTTTAACAGCTTTCTAAAAGAAGAGGGAGATCAAATGCTCATCAATCATTTTTTTCACTTACCCCCCAGTATCATTGATACTGGTATTTGCGATGCTTGGTATGTGATAATATATCATGATAGATGAGTTGTTACTAATATATAGATATATGCTAATAATATCTATCATCTGAAGTTGATATTGTTGTATGTCATAGACCCGGCCAAGGAATAACCGATGATAATTAACAATGTTACAGGGAGGAACATTTTATTGGATAGTGAAAGGTTCTCTTATAACACGATTTACATTGGATGGTTTACCCATTCCTGGTTGCATCCTACTTTCTTCTTCAAATACAACTCTAGATTTGCTTACTAAAAGTATACAAACGGCTTGGTGAGTTCATCTCTTTTTCTCATTCACGTCATTTCTATTGTTCATTGTTTGTATATCCTTCCATAATTTCAATATTCAGTATTTGTCGATTGGCAAGTACAGGTATGTTTATTTCTATGTTTACTCTTCTCATTTATTACTTCTTAATGAATGTGTTTGTTATAAGGCATTGAACTGTTACTTACATTAATCGGACTCTATTGTACCTTCTCCAAATCACCATACACAATATCAAAACTCATCAAATACAAAAAAGTCACACCAGTTCTATTTGTTTTTTATCGTGATGGGCTATTATACTTTATTCCGTATGTTATCCAACACCTATATCTCGACTCTCAAATTCCTGACTATGTCTTGACAGTATTTTCGGTTAGTCACTTCAGTGCATCATCGTGTTATCATTCTTAACATTTTCTGACCCTTTATTTCTTTCTATTGCCTTTTAGTATTCAGCGTATTTGGAGTAGTGGATCAGTTCTCAATTACTAATGATATGATGAGTCAAACAGATTGGATACTGTGCGTCTTTCATTACATTTAACAATATCTCAGGCTAATAACCATAATCTATTAGTTGGCAAACTCTCATCTATGCTTTGATTGTGAGCACTCTACCTCCACTTTTATTATTATTAGTATTATTATATTGAATTCTAAACAAAAATTCATATCATCAGGGAACAAGACTTATTCTCAACCTTCGAATTGCAGGAGCAGAACTGACTGATACTACTATACAACAACATGTTTCTTCATTGGTTTTTGCTCGAAGTGGAGAAAATAATATGGAGGTAGTAAGTGAGTTGGGTGAGGTGCGGGCGTGAGAATACTGATGGATGTGAAGGAGATTGTAGTAAGAGATTATTTATTATTGAACTATTATACTTTCTTTGGATAAATTCATTAATGATCAGACTCTGTTATACGACTGTAGTTCTTACCGAGTGTATAGGATTCAAGTTATTACTTCTCACTGTGCTCAGTACTAGAAGTTAAAACCCCGTTGAGTAAAAAAAAAAAATTGACGCTTATCCAGCGGGTTCTTGCTCAGATATCAGAAGGATCCAACATTTATCATCGATTCATCAATAATCCTCTGGTGAACACTGAAGACCTACCCACTTGTACTCATAACTCTAATCCACTTGTCGAATAGTCATCTACAATAACGGCAAAGTAACCAGGTTAGAATGATTCTATATATCGTTACAGCAACTACAGTATGTCTTGAAGCTTGAAGGACGTCAACTCATGACGGCCCATGGCCCTGGGTTAAAGCTGTACGAAAATGGTGAACTTGGCCCTGTTTGTCATGTCGAGGTGCTCACTGTCGTAGTAGGCCTGTTATATCTGATATAATACATTGATATTGCACGAAAATCTCAATCTCTGCTTTACAACCTCCATCACATGTAATCATCTCTTACCACCACCACCACTATCTTCAACAGTAACCTCTTCACGATCATCTTTCACACCCGACCCCGACTGTCCCATCTCTATTTTATCACAGTCACCACTTCGAGCAAAAATTAATGATGAAACTTGATGGTTTAAAGTCGTATCAGTAAGCTTGGCCCCTGCGATTCGAAGGTTAAGAATGAGTCTTGTTCCCTGATTGATTTTTGTTTAGAATTTAATATACTAAATAATAAAAAAGTGGACAGGTGGAATACTCACAATCAAGACATAAACGAGAGTTTGCCAGCTAAGAAACGAGCAAGTTTAATAGAGCTTTTCAATGCTTTTCAATGTTAATGTTTTTGGGCAGAAATAGACGCACAGAATCCAATCCGTTTGACTCATAATATCATTAGCAATTGAGAACTGGCCCACTAATCCAAAAACGCTGAACACTATTATAATATAGAGGTAAATCAAATGTTAGAATGTGTTAAAACTTAAAAGCAGTAACATGAAGCAAGGGTTGAAGAGACTCACCAAAAATACTACAAAATAAACAGGACACAGTTAGAAACAAAGTATTCAGTACTCAGCGTTCTGAGGAGATGGTAGTAGGTAATCGGATAACATACGGAATGAAATATAATAAACCATCACGATAAAACGCAAATAGAACTGGTGTGACTTTTTTGTATTTGATGAGTTTTGATATTGTGTATGGTGATTTGGAGAAGGTACGATAGAGTCCGATTAATGTAAGTAACAGTTCAACGCCTTATAACAAACACATTCATTAAGAAGTAATAAATGAGAAGAATAAACATAGAAATAAACATACCTGTACTTGCCAATCGACAAATACTGAATATTGAAATCATGAGCAACGAATAATGAAAATGATATGGAAGAGAAAATGATGGACCCACCAAGCCGTTTGTATACTTTTATAAAACAAATCTAAAGGTGGTTTCGTAGGGGATAATAGGATACAACCAGGAACAGGTAAACCATCCAACGTAAATTGTGTTACTAGAGAACCTTTCACTATCCAATAAAATGTTCCTCCCTGTAACATCATTAATCGTCGTCAGTTATTCCTTGAAAGTTTTGATATTCATGACGTACGACAATATCGACTGGTTAATAGACATTATTAGCATATAATTAGTAGTAACTCATCTAACATGGTACATTATCACTTACCAAGCATCGCGAATGCGAGTATCAGTGATACTAGGATAAGAAAAATATGAGTCTCACTCTCTTACAAGCTGCTAATAAAGAGGACTAACCTAGTATGTTGTTATTGAAGAGCGCCCGTAATCTCAAAACCAGAATCGTCTTGACTACAAGGATATGTCCAACATTAACGATACTATCACAACATCAGCACTAGCTAATAAGTTCAAACGTTCAAGTGCTTACAATTCAATGATCCAATCCATTGTATAACATCTATTCAAGATATATGAGAAAAATCATTTAAACTGGAGGGGGTTTAGGACTTACAGCTATGAGTGAATTCGGGAGGTTCAACAATGAGCTCCAAGTCAGAGAAGCAAAGGATACGAATTATGAACTCACTCTTGCAGGAATTCTAGAATGTTGTGTTTCTATACGCCACAATCCAATAAATCAATTAAACAGATTCACGGAGGGAAAATATCTCACTATAAAAAGCAAAACTAGATCGCGCATCAGAATCATTACAGTTGATGAACAAAAATAATACATGAAAACGACGAGGGTGAAATAACGAAGTAGTATGTAAATCAGTTTCATGGATGTTCGACCCCTGGATTACAAAGTTATTGAGAGAAACTAGTCAGTTTATGGGTTGATAAAAAGGGTTGAGATGGTAGTATTATGATCCGGCGTACCCATATATATGTTTTCTCTACATAAAAAAACATATGAATCAATTTATGTTTATTCCGGCGTCGTTATGCTAGACGCGTGGACGTATTCATGTTAAAAATAATACTCACTTCTTGATTGAAGAGTAAACATGCATCATAGACTACACAACTTATCATCGCAACTGAAATGATGACAGGTCACCACATACGCAGATCAATCATATTTTCATCAATGAATCATCTCAACAAATGTAAATCTTGAAACATACCGTAGTTGTAACCATGCTTTAACGCAGTGTTATGCAGGAACACTGATATTTCAGGCGATATATCAACCATATCACAACACACTCAAGTGTTGCAAGTGTCTGATGTATTTGGTACTGTACGGTGCACCGCCCAAGGTGAATAAACAGACGGAGTGACAAAAAACACGAATACTGGGTGAGAATCAAACGTCAGATCTCAGCTGTGAAGTAGAAGAGAATCGAGATGTTTTGGGGGGAAAGAAGAACCACGTGTAGTCGCTACCGACAATCGTGATGCCCCTTATGTACAAGCCGGTGAGAGAAACCTCGGCCAATGCTTTTCCAATAAGACGATCCTTTCCTGATACAGAAACCCCCAAACTCCACTTAACCTACACATCTTATGGTCACGACCCGTGAATATAACCCCTATTTTACAGTTTTTTTTGGCGATAAAAGCCCGAATTCTGTTTAAATACTCCGAGACATTCGTTCATGACATGCTGAGTAGATAAGATAAAAAAAACCAAATTCTTATGCGTAATATATTAACGCGGAAATACTCCCCAGCTTTTCTTAGCAGATCCTTCCTCTACTATATACTAAAATATGCACGCATTTGATTTTCTCAAGCGGTTACATACTCAGGAACGAGAAACTACCTCAGACCGCGGATCAATGTCTTAGCGCCGCAGCCTACAGGGGTCGGTTAACTAATAACATCACAGATACGAAGATCTACGGTATACTTATACCACACTTCCATCCTTTCAAGCTTGAACATCCAATAAACTAATGTGGTAGTATACAAAATTGTGAAACAAAATCCTAGTTAACGCGCTTAAAAAAGTCCAAGAAGTGGTAGATAATAGTTCACCACAACATTTAACTATTCTTTTTCCTATTCCTCTTTCCCTTCCTTCGGTTTCGCATCTGGATATAGCTAGAATAGAATATCAACGTCACCATCACACATTTAAAAAAAAGGACTCCCAACATACCTTCCCAGGATTAAACAAACCAAGCGGATCCACATTCCTCTTAATCAATTTCATAAGTTCCACAGTCCCATCACCCAATTCCTCTCTCAAATATTCCTTCTTCCCAACACCAACACCATGTTCACCAGTACAAGTCCCATCCATAGCTATAGCTCTTTTAACCATTCTATGTACTGCCTTTTTCGCAATTTCATGTTCTTCATCTGATGAAAATAAAATTTGAGTATGGAAATTCCCATCTCCTACGTGTCCTACTATAGTTGATAAAAGTCCAGTTTCTAATATGTCTTGTTTCGTTTCGTATACTAGATCTGGGAGTTTCGATATCGGAACGCTATATAAAAAAATAAACGTAGGAGAATGAATCCAGATTAACCAATTGTCCAGAACTGGCTATAAAAAAAAAGGATAAAAACGCACCAAACATCAGTAGGCCACCCTTTAGCACCTTCTTTCATAGCCAATCCAGCAAAGTGAGCATTCTTCCTTTCACTCCACATATCCTCAGCTTCTTCTTTACTTTTAGCAAGTTCAAATCCTTTTCCTCCATGTTTCTCAACAATCTTTCGAACAATAGAAGCTGTTTCTTTTAGTGACGATTCTGTTGGTCCTTGAAATTTGAAAAATAAATGATCGGCGGGGACATATTTTCGACCGGAATGTCCATGTTTATTTAATGCGGATATGAATATATCGTCTAGGAGTTCCACACATTCTGTTTTTGTGATAGAGATTGAGTGAGTATAGGGCAAGTGTGTTGAGTAACAAGAAGAGAAGAGAAGAGAAGAGAAGACGTACGAATACCAACTCCACGATTAAGAATTTCAACTACAGCTTCTGTGGCTTTCTTAACATTAGGGAAATGTGCTAAAGCCACAGTTGTAGGTAGAACAGGAGCTAATCGAATGGTGACTATAAACATTGGTAATGAGCTTTTGAATCGGGGATACAAGAGCAGAATTATTACCTTCAGTGACGATACCCAAAGTACCTTCTGCACCAATAAACAATTTCGTCACATCAAAACCTGCAGATGATTTCCTTGATCTACGACGTGTTTTGATTACTTCTCCTGATGGTAGCACGACTGTCTATACGACACACAATAATATAAGAATTATTTCATGGTTTAATTTCAGGAGAGAGAACTTACAGCGTTGAGGAACCATTCGGCTTTGGCAGTCCCATATCTGACAGCATTAGCTGTGAACATGTTATAAATCAACACATCGTGATAAATCGCGAAAGAGGGTATTTGAAGAACTTACTGCCAGAACAACCTGTACTTAACATTCCGCCAATGGTAGCTCCAGGAGCTGGATCCAACTGCGTGTTATCTACGATAAGCACACGACCTTCTCCGATAAAAATAGAACGTGGATTGTACCGGGAAGAATAAAGGGATTCCTTTCTCTTTCAATGTTTCGTTGATGTCAACCCATCTCGCTCCTGGTTGACATACTAAATCCGAGTCGGCCTCTGTGTGAAAAAAAAAAAAAAGAAATCAAAATTTGATATTAAATATAACAAAAAGACGTACCATGAATCTCGATTATTCGATCCATGTTTGAAAGGTCTACACATATACCACCAACATCATGCTATAGAAACAAGTTCAAAATGTGTATAACAATTGAATGTCGCAAACGTCAGTTACAATTAAGAGGAACAAAAGGGGTATGAACGTACACCGCGAGTGTGTCCTTCTAAATTGGTAGCACCAGAATAAGGAATGACAGGCATCCTATATTTCGTTGCTACTTTAACGATAGTAACGACGTCTTCTGTGGATCTTGGAAATACAACCACACTGTGCATCATACCTAAACCAAGTGCAATAATAAGTATTTTGTTTCATTTTTGTACATTAGATGAAGTACACACCGTCATGATAGGCAAAAGTAGAAAACCCATGATCGTGGAGGATATCTTTACTAGTAGTAACCAAATTCTCATCCTCGTCGAATAGAACCCGTAATTCTTGAATTGCAAGTTCGAAATCTTGAGGTGAACCGTATTTTGGTTCCCAATCTTCGTCATTCAATGTTAACTTCTGCTTTTTGTGCCTGGGCCCTGTGTATACGAATTTGGGAGAAGGTTATTACAACAACGAAATTCTGGTCACAAGTTTGAAACATACCAAGTTCATAGTAATTGCTTATAGCAGCTGCTATCACCCCTCCGAGAAGACCACCCAGCATCGAGAGACTCCATCTTCCCGTGTTGTTTGTGTTGGTAGAGTCGGTATTGGTTTGGGTTTTAGAAGGATCATTTTTGTTGTTAAGGAAAAACCGTGTCGTAGAGAATCGTCGTAAAGCCGAACTTGTGCTCGTCGATGTCCGTAGTGGTAGCGGTGGTAATTGTAAGTGTGGTCGTGGTTCCAAATGAGGTGCTACTCCGTATCCCACGGCCCGGCATTTCGCGCTCCCGTTCCCATATGTCAAGACACGACGATACATCAAACGGCTCGGTTTGTCGTCTACGGTCTTGATTCTAACGTTCAAGGACAAAGGAAAGCAGGTAATGGAAGAGAAGTTGTGGTTCAAGCGATAGGTGCATGCAAGCTGCGTGTTTTACATATATACAATAAATCCGAAGAAAGGCTAAGTAAGGGCTTCGTTTCCGGATCCACTCTGCTTCCCTGACTTCCGTGCGGACATAGCCATAGCTGCATCATCAGCATGCCACATGGCATCATGTGCATTGCATCGGAATTGAATTACTGTCTAATTTGCGTACCCACCTCCTATATTCGAGGCTCTCTCTCGCTCTGCCAAAACCATTCTTCACTGACCTCGAGTAGTAACTTAAGACAGCCGAGGGGCCTTAATTATTGCAGTGACGACTCGATTAGGGACTCTCAGGGACTTATGTTTTAGTATGACGCCGCCTTACTGATGCGAAGGGGTCGGCGTATGAGTGTAATCACCCTCGGGTAAAGTGTAACTGGCTGGTGGTATCAGCCTCTCTCTCTCTCTCTCTCTCTCTCTCTCTTCAGCTTGGTCTCAAAGAACGAGGCCAAAACTATTTGAACAACTTCTATCCCAGGGAATCCGATAATCATATATACAAGGTGCGATAAGAACTTGATATATTAGTATCTGGTCGAACTTCAAACTTTCCTAGTGTCCGAACGGTTGAACCACAGTCGTACAAGTTGGTACGTATTTTATACATGTCATCCCGTGTGGTTAAATGGGTGGTTAACTGGAGCTCGAGGCAACAATATGAAATTTCGGATGGAAGAATTGAATACTAATGTCAGTCACTGAAACTTCGACGTGAATCCATTATTAGTACTAAGTGAGCGGAACTAGGTGTATTAGACACCCCGTGAAACGGTGTTCTCTAGAAGCTCAACATCTGATTACGCACCTTGCACTAGTGTTGGGGGGTTCCAGGACCAAACAAGGGAGCGATGACAATAATAATGAGTATTCACTGTGTAAATCACCGGTGAACACAAACCATCATAACTACAGTGGACTCCTCAACTGAGGCTTTATATAATATACCTCAGCTAAACTCTCCTAATAATAGTGTTAACCCGTTGGACCTCCTCACCAGTCTTGGAATGGTAGTAAATCAAACGGAGGACAAGTATATGTTACATTAAACCGTTCACGATTATTCACGACCATTCATCCTCGTCCCCTTTCCATCTGTTTATCTTCAATTAGAAGGTCGTATAAAATGCTTCTGAGTCAGAGGAGAGTTCGATGGCGCTAGTATTGACATAGGTCGATCTGGTTTTGTTCATGGATTGGAAAGTGATTTCCATCAGAAGAAAGTCATATCTCTCTAGAAGTGGTCATGGGTCAGGCCTCCCTTAGGCCTATCAGGTCTCGAAACAGATTCGTTGTGAACGATGAACAAAAAGTCAGGGACATTCAAAACAGTCAGATGGTGCGAGTTTTATATTACCGCTATTATCATACCACATCAAAGTTGCGAAACCTACCTATTCACATCCCTTGGTACGTGACGCATAGTTCTACTTCTACGAACGGTTGGATAGCGAAGAACGTACAGGTGCTATCGTACCACGATACTTTGGTTTCTTTGACATCGCATTACCTCTACCGTGACACCGTATAATCTAAATCAAGCAAGAAATCACCTTGATTCTGCCCACATTTTCCGGGTTGCTCCGGACTCGGAGGCCATGTTTCAGTTAATCCGATGCCAAGGCGTTCAAAAGAGGGTAGACCAAGAAAGGCTGACACGATATGTTGAAACATGATGAGTAGCATGTAAGAGAACTAACCATTAGTTTAAGCTATTGGAAGCACCTCCCACTTTACTCTATCCTCCCCAGATCCTCCCAAATTTCAATCAATGAAAAAACCGACGATGCTTGACATGTACATCACGAAACTCATAGTAGGGTTTGACGCTAATGGAGGGCCCGAAGAATTCTCGGTTAAGTCTTATTTCCGGTGCTAGTATAAACGAAGCCTAGTAAAGAGGAGGTTTCACATCTAGAACTGAAAATGTGCAAAATAAGCTTTTTTTCCCGCGTAGACGCTGGGTGGCGCACATACTAAGTGTATTTTACTTATTTTTAGTTCGCATATACATAGAGTTGTTGATGCTGTTGTAAGCTTGGCTATGACGTCAATGAGCCTATTCAGAGTGAGCAACTAATAAGATTTGAGGAAATTTTTTTAAATAAATGTTCACATATTTCAATCACAGACGCAAGTTCATAACAATAACACACGGAATAGTAGTACTATAAATCAACAAGACCAAAATAAGTCTAAAATAGTGTTCAGAACTGTGGTAGACGAAGATACGAAAAAAATCAACAAAAGTGGGTATATCGTGAAGAAAAAAAAATAGAAAAAATAGAAGAAAAAAAAAAAGAATGACAACATACATGTACAGTACATACTCCATACAGTACATATATATGTGTCCCTTCATACACCACTTATAAGCATAACAGAAAAAAAAAAAAAAGTAGAGGGTTAACATCTATTTAAATTCATATCAGTAACAAATCGCACTCCAATCTAGAAATAAGACAACTCACTGATTCTTTAAGGTGTTTGATAAATAACAGTTTTCTGAGAATAGCTGCTCAATCGTTTGGTATTAATAAAGTTCGTGACATTAACTCCAGGATCTCTCAGGCAATCAACCGGGATCAATCCCTTTTCTGGTACCTTAACATCCTGAGCTCTACCCTTTCCTTTAATATCAACAGGAGAAGGATTTTTCTCGACCATAGCCCATCCATCATCAAACATTTCTATAATTTTGACTTTATCCCCAATTGACACGGACATCTCATCACTGAGAGTTGGAACGAAAGGCCTTCGGACTAATTCGACTTCCATGAATTCAGGATGGACGGGACTGGGGCTGGGAGGCTCTTCAGATGTAGGATCGAGGAAAGGATTGGGAGGAGGAACAATCAGTAATGGGGATTTAACGTTAACCATTAAAGGTTCGGGATCGTTGAAAGGATTTGCGACGGCTGCGGGAATAGCAGGTGTTGGAGGTACGTCAAATGTCGAATTATGCTTGCTACCAGAATGGATTGTACTTGTGCTAACTGGCCTAGAGAGTGAATGAGAGCTACGATCGGGTGGCTTCGGGAAGGCGAATGATTCTGTTGGTGAAAAGGGTCGGACCGACATTGGTGTTCTAACTTCAGGATTGGATTCCTGATCCCTGTTGACTATGAGCCATTGTCCTTGATCGTCCGTGCCTAGGCTGCTAATTGTCCCAACAGAGAAACGACTTTGTTCGGTGGCGAGAGGACTAATATGTCTTTCCTCCGGGCTATTCAAAGTGACAAACGCTGGGGACCCACGAAGTTCGGCCATAGGAGGCATTGGGGGAGTGTCGAAGGTCAGTGTAAGTTGTGGGGTCTGGCTGTGGTCAATGGTAGTCGCAAAGCTGCTACGTGCACTTCGAAGTCCAGTTTCGTTTTCACCACCATTTGCTTTCTCGTCGTCATAGATCTTGGAGTTACGCCTTCGAGTAAACCACCATCGTTGCCTCCTTTCGCTTCGGCGTGCTTTGGCCCTCCTGCGCATGAAGATCACGAGCAGTGTAAGAAGAAAAACTAATATAGCGATGACGATACCAGCGACCGCACCACCTGAAATACCAGATGAATTTGCAGCAGTATTTTCTACCCCTGTACCGGTTCCTGGAGTACCTGATGGATTTGTACCACCTATGCCTCCACTGTCAGTGAAACTAACCGTTGCAGTGGGATTCCGAGTCGATGCATCATTGGTAGCACTGGGTGCGCCTGTTCTGGTAGAATGATTGACACCTTCAGATGCTTCATCGTGTAGCCTCTCATCATTGTTGTTGACAAAATTACCGGGAGTAACGCTGGAGTGCGAACCAGTTGTAGGAATACCTGTTGCGGTGCCAGTAGGAAAGGAGTCAGATACCTGACCGCCCGAAGTGCCCGTGCTACCAGGCTGGCTATTGCCAGTGGTTCCTGATGGATTGCTGCTGGTGTTGGTTGTGTTGGTACCATCGCCAGTTCCTCCGTTATTGCCTCCGGTGTTACTGTCCCCACCACCGTTATTCCCATTATTCTCACCACTACCGCCGTCTCCACTGCCATTACCATTACCATTACCGTTATTACCACCATTGCCACTACCTCCATTACCACTGTTACCATCGCCATTTCCTCCACTGGTCGGTGTAGGTGAAGGAACTGTTGGAGCTGTAGTCACTGCTGGAGGTTGTTGCTTTCCAGCAATAACCGGGGAAAGCAAGGGTGTAAGAAGCGGGACCGATGGTAGCGGAATTGGTAAATTAATGAGGGCCGGAGAGCGTACTACAAAGCTTGGGGTACGATTGGCATGTACGTTCCGGCTAGTACTGTGTTGCTTAAGAATGGCAGAGACAGACATTATTTACGAGATAAATTCAGTATTGCTTTTTGTTGGGTTACGAGAGAGATTTTTCGATTTGACCGTTACTTGGGAAATGAAAATGGATAAAAACAGAGTTGAGAGGACAGCCAAAGGAGCGTGAAGTGTCGCCGGAACTTCCGAACGGACGAGTTATGTGAAAGTTGTCCAGGGAAGGACAGCGCGCGTTGTTCAAAACTCGCGACTGGTAGGCAAGGAAAGGGGGGAATGGGGAAAAGGGAAACCTGAGTGTCGACATAAGTGACTCCATAAATAGGCGATATCGTGTCAAACCTCGTTCTCTCGGAATCCCTAGCCCATATTGAGTTCCTGTCTATCTGAGCGCCTGAGGACCCTGGAGAAGCGTTGAATTGCTGCCATATGATAGGATCACCGTAGGCCTGTACTCCCACTCCAAATTTTGATGCTGAGAGATCCAGCGATCTGGAGTAATTGTTACCCGCTAGCCACCCGTTGTTATTCTCATATCCTGGATCCCAGGTGCCTATTGTAAATGAGTCAGTCCCAGATCAGCCGTCAGGAACTCAGAACAGATGCACTAGATGTTTGCCACCAGCATCCAGTGAATATTTGTTATCGCGCACCGACAAGTCGGAGTGATCATTGTTACACATGGCTCTTACTCCACCTCCTCTCATCTCCGTGACAACTTATTCATATTCACAATTCTCGTATTTAAAGGCAAGCACTCATGTATGTCACAGAAGTTCTATTGTTACACTCAGCCTCAAGCCTACTACATACTCCCAGGTGCCCCAGGTTTTCTATGTGAGATAGCGGGGCCTGTCACTGCTGTGGCATCGCTAACAAAAACTGAAATACTGATCCTTCGTTTCCATATGTACCTGTTTGAAAGAAACAACAAAGCTCTTCTTCGTTGTCATTTATGATTATCACTATGGTTAATAGTCTGTGCACCTAAAAACCAAAAATTTTATGGACAATTTCAGATTGTACCACTACCCTGCATTTCATGTCAATACTAAGAGTCTTCACAAGTATCACCCTTAAGGTAGCAGGGTAGATAATGCGGCAAACCATGATAAACCGTTTATACTCTTGTTGAATCTTTCACAGACTAATGTCAAGGTCATAACCTCCTCTTCACCATCATAAGTGGCCACTGAACTTAATCAGACATCACTACCACACCATGGCGTCGTAGTTGTTTTGAGTTCCAATGATCAGCATGGTAACAAATTTTTATAACATTTTAGCGAACGATAACTTATCATCAGTATTTCCTCCACCCCACATTAAATACAATACTACTGCATGAATACAGTGACCATCTGCCACTATTTTGGGAGCATCAATCAAAGCAAATAACCGAACGACGAGTAAGAACCAACCAACCTATTTCTATCTTTACACACTACCACCCACTACACATCATCTACTGGAATGCGTTAATAATAAAAATAAATGCGAGTGCCATGTAGTAATTTAAATTTCAGATAACAATCAGAGTACCCACATTGGGCAGAGTTGAAATCTCACAAGGTTACGGTTGTCTCCGACAATAAGACCTTCTTCTAGCTCTGCAATCACAGTACTATGTAGCAATACTCTAGAACGTTGGTTGACCACATTCAGTCTTGGCACTTAATTGAAATCCATAATTCACCACTAAGTATGTATGTATTAAATGCTATATCCGTCGGGTCCGAGGTTTAAATGAACAACCGTGACCCGCTGATACGCATCGACATCCGATACACTTGAGACCCGCTTGGCAAGAGAGAGGTTCCTCCAACTCATCCCAACCACCACTCACTGTATCATTCAAAATATCCTCCGAGGGCTGGATATTTAACACGCCGTAGGTTGAACGTTAACACTATGTAGTTGAAGATTCAAAATTTTAATCCCATTTTGTTTTAGATTACTATCACAACATATGCAAAATTATTGATGATCATGCATCATGATCACTCCGACACCGCAGCGCCACACTCCTTGACTAGTACTTACTAGCTATATGTTCTTAGTGTACAAAGTATGCTGTATTAAATTGATGGTTTCATGTAAACAACTGTTTAACTCCGAGTCTGTACCTGACATAGAAGTCTATGCGGAATAAACGGTACGAGAATCACCATAAAGAAATACCAAAACTCACGAATAAATAAATTAAAATACATTAATAGACCCACAAAACTTGAAATAGAAGCAAGGAAAATCAGGCCAACAAAAGTCCAATTGCCTTATATAAAATATTACGATCGACTAGGTATACTTCTCTCTCTCTCAACAACTTCAAAACCTACATCTTCCTCCTCCTCTACATGACGTGACCCATCTTCAATATCACCATACCCACATCTACTATTCCCATCCCTCCGATACTTATCCCCAGCCCCATCTTCATCATCATCCTCACCATTTTCATCTTCATCTTCAGAGCTGTAATCATCATCATGACGTAACCTAGCCAACTCTTCCTCATCTCCATTCCCATCACGCGATAATCTTCTCCTTGAACCAATTTCGTACTGCATCTTACTCCTACTCCCACTCCCATTCGAACTTTTAAAGATCTTCGAAAACCAACTTTGATTTTGATTCTGACCGGACGGATTTTTCATTATTTCGGCCTCGGTTTCGATTTCGGGATCTGGTCTCGATGAATGGTTGGTTTGTGATCGCGATTGTGTTTGTGTTTGTGAGATTGAATTTGACCCATGATGAGAAGTAGAACGAGGATGAAGACTTGTTAATTCAAACGATTCCGAACTTGAACTTGAACTTGAACGTAGTGGAATATGAATCTGATCTTTGAATGATTCTAATAGACAAGACAAGGTTAGAACAACCCAGACCAAGAACTTATAAAGGTTCATCGTTTAATTCACGTACCTTCTCCAAAAACAACGTCCATCTCTTCTAACGGTATACCTTTCGTTTCCGGATACACTAGAATTATAAGAATCCACCAAAATTTAAAACTTTTGAACGCACAAACAGTGCATAAAAACACGTACCGAAATAAACTATGAACACAACAACAACGAAAATCAATCAGTATGAACATCATCAATTAATCGATCCTCTTCAGTAGAGACCTGAAACTAAAAACATACCAAGTCCAAAACTACAAACACAAAAAAACCCATGAATAAAATACAACCTCCATTCAATCATATCCTGTAACCAAGGTGTCATTTCTCCCACAATCCAATTAAAACCCCAATTCGTAGCTGTTGATAATGATACTCCTTTCGCTCTTACTGTTAATGGCATGATCTACAATACTTCCAAGGTTAATGTTATAAATGTAAGAAGTATTTTGGGGGTACGATAAAGTCGAAGTGTTTGAATGATGGGGAATGATGAAGGATTTTATGGAGATGAAGACTAAAGTTGGGGGGATGAGTTTGACGTACCTCTGGTGGATAAAGCCATGGAATAGGTCCCCAACTACAAAACAACAAAACATCAATATTATCATTCCCGATCCCTTTCCAAACTCTTGTACATGTCCCATGAGATAGGTTAAAGCACATACCTATATCCAAAAGCAGCATTAAACACAATAACAGAAGCAACCACTGCATTTGGTGTCCAAGTTTTATCAAGATAGATATAATACCCAGTAGCAAATAACGCTAATCCCATCTAGTATAACCAATGCCAATGAAAGAATGAGTTGGGTTACTCAGAATATGTGAATAAGGAAATCAAAGGATTTAAAAGAAGAGAGGGAGAAAACGTTTACGTACAACTGTAGCTCCAGATAATAAAATAGGTCTTCTACCCCATCTATCCACCAAAATCCACCTACATATATATTCAATAGTATTATTCATCAAACGATCAGTTCCAGGATATACGAATTTTTGAGGGGGGGACGTACGGAGGTAAAGTACTTAGAACGTAAACAATTGAATTAATTCCAGTCATCAAAATCGCATCACGTCCTTTCCATCCAGCTTCTTCAAACACACGAGCTACATAAAAGAAGAAGAAAAAATAGGACCCAATCAATCGTATATGTAGTAATTAGATTCAGAAAGTCGATTTTAAATTCTAAAACTTACGTGCGTAATACGATATAACTGCGAACACGAACATGAAAACCAATTCCGTTAACTCTCACTACACATATACATATCAACATATGCATTCAAGTAACATACCATTAATGCCATTCTATACATGCAATCATAAAATTCAATTTCAATATCGATTAAAAATAATAAAAAAAAGCACTCACCAATTGTGCAAAAGCTTGAGAAGACATAGCCAACAACACACGTTGTTTATATTTCTTCCACATCACCTTATACGTTCTTTCTTCTCCTATTTCTCGCTATAGGGACATGTGTATGAGTTACGAGTTACATGAAAAATGAAAATGAATTAAAGTAAATAGGTAGGGTTCTGACTTGGGGAGAAACATTACGTTACCTCTTGATTAACTTTATCTTTAATCTCTTGAAACTCCAATTTCGCTTTCGGATTATCCAAATTTCCACCATGTAAATCAGCAATTACGCGCATACCAGCTTCATCTTTACTTGTATCTATCAACCACCTAAAAAGGCAAAATTCAACCGGAACAAAGTTAACAAAAATCTCACTCTCAAACACTTTGCGGAAACAAACATAACAAACAAAAGACAGAATTGAAAAATGGGGATGGAATGAAAATGTCAATGTGAAAGAGGAGAAAACCTGAAAATGGGAGGAGGGAGAAGGAGTAGAGGAAAGGGTACGACCACAGGAAGGGAAGGAAAGACCAATATATCAGAACACGAAAAAAAAAGGCAAAGATTAAAGGACAAATAATCAAGAAGAAAGACTAACCTAGGACTTTCAGGCATAACCAATGATCCAATAGCCAATATCGAACCAATAACACATTGAATGAATAATGGTATTCTCCAAGATAAATTCGAGTTTATGAATGAACAGAAGTAATCTGTCCACTATCATCGTTATCAATGAAAAAGTAATAGATATGAATTAGTATATAGAAAGAGAGAGAGAGAGAGAGAACGTACCACAGAAACAGCATATCCTACAATATTCCCAGTAAATTCCGCACATGCCAGGGCACCTCTCTAAATATCAACAAAATCAACATCAATAGAAACAAGCCAGATAAAAAAAATACGTATACGTACATGATCAGGAGGTGATATTTCACTTTGATAAATCGGTACAATAGTCCTAATAACATTTCAACTTCAGTATAAGCCTCCTCTTACCCCTCCAAAGAAAAAACAGTAGAACCAGAACCAGAACCAGAAAAAGTCAAAAAAAAAACCAAAAATGACTTACGACAACAATCCAACACCAAACCCACTAACAACTCTACCCAACACCATACTCCAAAATCCCACCGTAAAAGTCTGAATAGAACCACCAATAGTAAAAATCAAAGCTCCTACGAATAATGTTCCTTTTCTTCCTATCATATCACCTATACGCCCCGCTGCTATTGATGTTGCTTTTTTTGTCCGGTATATGGATAAATAGATGTGTGTGAGAGTTAGTTGAATGTGTGTTTTTATGGTGGTGGTTGAATATGGGGGGAAAGAGGTAGGGGTAAGATTTATAAGGGGGCAGGTGATGTTACATGCAGGTGAATCGGATGAGTTTGTGTGTGTTATTTGAGAACAAAAAAACACATTTTGTTTTAGTATACCGTTAGGTATAACATATAACAATGAATACATACCAAACGCTCCAATTTCCAAAACAGCAACCATAGTCCCAACCTGAATCGAACTCGGCATACCAAAATAATCCAAAAAATAAGGACCTGTGATTATTCCTGACATAACACTTTTATTAATTATTAGCAACAGATCCAACATTAGTATTCAGTGTTTGAAAAAGGTAAGCAGCACGCTAAGAAGAAGAAAGCAACGTACCCTTGATCATAACCAAACTACATTCACATTCAAACGATCAAGTTGTGGTTATATTAATAAGAGCAGCAAAACTCACCAAGAAAACACCAAGACTAGCAAACATAGAAATAGCATAAAGTAATGGTTGACCAACCAATCTACGTCTTCCTTTAGGATACATTTTCTTTCCCCTATGTTTCGGAGATTGTTCTCTTCTCAATTTCAAGTCTCCAGTACTTGTACAGTTCAAGTATCTATAGTTCCTACGCAGTTGAACGTTGAATGTTGAATGGTGTGTTGTCAGTAAGTCTCATTAACTAAGAGTGAAATGGTATATCGATGAGATTGACAATTTGTGTTGAAACACTGAAAGAACCAAAACCCCACTTCTTCTCACGCTCTCCATCTATTTTAAACACACTCGGGGAGAGATATTCTCAACATCGATCTCAAGGTTACTACTTAAAAATCACATATACTCATACTCATCAACCATACAACACCACCAACAAAACGAAATACAAAAAAAGAAGAGAACTAAACAGAATCGAAAAATAAAGAACTTGAAAAAAAAAACACATCAAGTACATCCCTCTTGCACCTTCCTAACATCAAACCAAACTCTCCTAACCCACCTTCTCCTCCTCGTAACACCACCTCTAAATTGTACTTTAGAAGGATTCAACCAACTATCATTCGTATAAACCCATCCATCTCCATCTCCTACTCCTACATTATCATTACCATTACCATTTCCATCACTATTATTATCAGAGGTATGATTAATATCAACATTGACCCATTCCATTTTCAAATCCTTCCTCCAATCTTCCGTTTCAACAAAAGACCAACCAGGACCAAGTGAAAATGTCAAATTACTACTAATCCCATATAATCATCAATAAAAAATACGCTTGTAAAAAAGAGAGATAAAAGAGATTTTCAATACGCACCTAATTTGTTCATTTGGTCCAACACCAGACCAACCATCTCTACCTCTAGTCCAACCAACTCTTTCACCACTTTTCAAATTCTTTTTACTCCATCCTCCCCCTCCTCCTCCTTTATTCCCATTCCCATTCATATCACTACCATTATTACTCCCATTTGAATTATCATTCTCATCAAACCTCTCATTCTCAAACAACTCCACCTCTCTCATTTCCGAATTCCAACATTCATCGCTCAACCTATCATTATCAAGTACTCTTTCAAGTACACATTTGATCGGTAAATCCAAATCCAAATCCAAATCCTTCCCAATTCCCATTCCTTTACCAACAATCCACTCAACAACCTTCTTAACCCTACCCATCCAAGAAGACTCAACGTTAACCCCAACACTCCAACTCCAACTCCAACTCCAATTGTACCACAAATACAAACTCAAAACTTGTAAACTCGGATTCGTAATTAAAAATGGTAACAACCCTCCAACCAATATTATTTCTCGAATTGGAAACCAGGATGTATGAACTAGAATTGTTAGAGGTATGAATGATATACTTAGGAATGTGAGTATATGTGGTGTGTATGGTGATTTTGTTCCTATCGAAGTCGAAGCCGCAGTCGAAGTCGAAGTTGAATTGGAGGTGGAAGATGAATTGGAAGTGGAAGACGAACTAGAGGTAGAGGCGGAGGTAGAGGTAGAGGTAGAGGCAGTGGAAGAAGAAGTAGATGAATGAATCATCAAATGTGCAGGAGTTAAAGATAAATGATACGTATAAGGTGTAATCGTAGCAGATACATCGGATACTAATCCCATAAGGTTTTGTAATCCTTGAATATTAGCTTGCCATGCTATAGTTCCTTCCGTAGCCGCAGGTGGCGGTGGTGATGGCGTTGTTGTCGATGATGATGATGATGAATCGGTGGTAGAAGGATAAGGATAAGTCGAAAGTATAATAGCAATTATAGCAATATGTGGTATAAGGAATATCATCCTAGGAAAATAACCTACACACAATCACATTCATTCAATCCACATCGACAAAGAAAAAAAAAAGAAACTCACACAAAAACGTATAAACACACATCCACCATAAAGTTCTTAACCACCCTCTCTTCCAAAACAAAATCTCCTCAACTCTATCTTGAAACCAAAACACAGGACCAACTCTCGCAACAAACCTTTTAAAATTATTCGTCATAATGGGTAACGACAATGGATCCTTATTACTCAAAAGCTTCACTTTTTCTTGTTGTTGTCCTTGTACGAGTTTCGCATTGAAAGTCGGATTTGTTGGTGACATTGGTGATATCGTTGTTGACCCAGTACCAGCGCTTGCATTCGTCCCAGTACCAGAACCACTAGCGCCATTAGTAGCAGAAGGTGAAGTAGGAATAGGACCCATAAGTAACTGAGGAATAAATGATAAAGTCTGATTAGCCCATAACCCTCCCATACCTCCTCCACCACCACCACCACCACCACCACCACCTGTAGAACTAGACCGTAATCGCGAATACGATGAAGTTGTAGGGTTGGGTAAATTTGTGGTAGACGATTTCTTTTCAATTTCAATATCGGGTCCTTTGGAGTTGGAGTTGGAAGAGGGGTTGGTTAAAGGTTGACTTTTAAGTCGTATAGCACAAGATGGTATATGAACATAATCCAAAGTAGCCATTGTTTTCAATCCATCCGACTTTATAGTCGCAGTGGCAGTCGTACTTGTTGTTGAAGTTGTAGTTGTAGTCCCAGACGTAGGCACAAGTTTTTGGGTTGGAGTTGGTGTTGGTGTTAGAGACGAGGATGAAGATGAATGGCGTATGATTTCCGAAGCCATTTCTTTTCAGAAGCTCCTAGTGGCTGAGTAGAAACAACCAACACATGTGATTGATGTCATTGTCGTGTGACTGTGAGAATCAGCCCATTGCCCAATCACATATCCACAATAAAACGCCAAGGCGAAGGGTTCAATCCTCGCTCACAGTAAGTATATATAATCAATTACTTAAAACCAGGCTCTGAAGGCATAACGCACCACCAAAAAGAAAGGAAGTATGATGTTTCGTATCAAGGACAAAACGGTAAACCCCGGCAACCCTATGTCAAAAACGTTGTACCCATCCCTCCCGCCTGGCGAAACACAAACCACCACAAATGGACATGGACTCCTCCACCAGTACTCTAGGCATACCAGACCTCACCAATCCATTGGAACTCTTTACCAGCATTCTCACGCCTCCATAATATGAGGTTCAGGTTTTAATGTGACTCGACCAAGACTCAACACCAGAATATTGTTATGTTGTAGTAGACCTCGATTTGACATACAAAAACGTTTCCACGTGTGTGCAAAACGTTTCATGCCACAAACCACGACCCCTTCCACCAATGCTCTCAACACACAAGATAACCAATCCGTCGGACCTCTTTACCAGCGTTCTCATTCATGGATTAGCTCAGGGCTCAGATGGAAAAGAAGTAGCTATTACCCTGAAACGTTCTACCTCGTTTCCTGCCCCACCTTGGCGTGCAATGTTCGAAAACGAGCCTCAAGTTGAATTGGACCTCGTACCACACCCTATCCCATCCTGCGGTCTTCGATTAGAAGTACGCATCCAACGAGACCCTGCAACGCTGGACTATGCGGATCTCGAAGGGGTTCTTGGAAGGGGTCGATCTTCATTCGTTTACTCACTGGAGGTGCTATCAGCCAGCGAAACGACTATCTCTCCAGAGGGGGATATAATCATAACAGGGTCACCAAGCCATGTTTCATTCGACAGTAATTCCAGAACACTCACGACAGCGGATGGCAAGATTCATTACACGCTACCACCATTGTACATCAAAGTTGCCAGATCCCTGCATTCACGCATATCAGCTCGTGAAGCATGGTTTTACGAAAGGCTGGACAATGAAGGCCTCACCGGTGTTATTGTACCACGTAACTTTGGTCTCTTCCATACTTCATTATTACCTTCCAACGCTACTTTGTCACGACCTCCACCATTCGATTTGATACTCCCTTATTACAATTATCATGGATACCCGATTGTGAAGTGTCGTCCTTGGGTTGAGTTACGCGAGGATTCTGGCGGTTCTAGTGTTTACCAACCCTAACTATAAGGACTCGCTTTCGAAAATTCGAACTAGTGTGACACGGTCATGCTTTAGAGAATCACACCTCTGAAGCCTGAACACTGGGGGCTGAGGCAATAAATTTCAAATTGGACAATAGAGCATGAGGATAGTAGCCGAACAGTAATATATACTATACAAATATTACAAACTTCTGAATATTCACCAACTGCTTCGGGTTGAAAATGCACTGCGGCACTAGGCATAGTCAGCCGTTCGATGAAGTCGATTCCTCGCTCTGTCCATACACTGTGCCAGTAACTTGGTAATCCACACAGATTATCAAGTACTAGCGAGTATTTATCCAAGCTTTACTTTACTCATGAGCGTGGGTCTCAGAATAAAGTTTAGGTATGTCCTCGATAATCCAGTTAGATTATCGAGTCACCCACCCAGTGCATATACGTTCATCCAAAGCGGCAAATGTGAGACCTCCGATAACTTTGGGGGTATCTGGGTCATCCCAGTCCCGTGGACGGCAACAAATCAACTCACTCCCATGGATTCTTCTTTGTTGTATCAATACAATACGACAATGCCCTAGGTACACAATCAACATTAAGTTTGGGTCGAAAATATAAATCCCGATTATCAATATTGTCATGGTTGATATCGACAATTCTTGGCAGTCAAGCACAACGGGAACTTGTGAGAAAGCGGCGCATATGCCTCGGAATATACAAATATACAACATACCTTCGCGCATGTCACTCACCACTTGATGCACATTCTTCCTCTTACTTGCACACTTGGAAAGCAGTAGTACTACTATGAGAGAGAGATCATTGGGGAACAGGCAAGATATTCGTTGGGGTATAAGATGGAGATCTCCCTCTTATATATGGTCATGCGATCAGTAAGACATTGTTAGTGATGTCAACGGTGTAACATGTTTACAATATACAGGTATATGGTTTGTTGAATCTGCTGTAAAACAAACACTTGGCTGTCTTTCTATTTTCATCAAGTTTCGAGTTGTTTCTCGTCTCTTGTTTCTGGTTCATGGGCCGATGGAATACCAAAAAGTTCAATCACTGTCAACTGGTTGATTCAACTTTGTATACAAGTACTACAAACAACTAATCAAAGGGCCAATTTCACATTCCAATCTTCCGACATGGCCAAGACCATTATATCCCATTCCTATCAATTTCACCGTTGCCTATTTCTCAAGCAGGAACGAAGCTCCACTGGAAAGCTTGTCCAAAGTTATCAGCCGTAACGCTAGTGACTACAGCCCTAGAACCAGTGTTCCCACCAGTAACACGAACACTAGGGTCATAGGGCATGAGAGTCTGATTGTTGTACGCCCACAACTGATTGATGCTGTCAGGTAACTCTCTCTTGGGGCTGATGACGAGCCCAGTTCCTGGTGTAATGCGACCACCTTCCTCTAAAAAACAATTACAATCTCATTAGACGATCCATAACCTGCAGTAAGCTTGAAAAAAAATTACCATGACCAGGTACCTCGAGTACGAAACCCGTATCAACACTGATCAAGAAACCAGTCTCATAGCGCCAGATTTGGTTATCGGTTTGCGGGTTGTTGCGGGTCCAGACAATGACGGGTGAACCAGGCTATGATGCAATGCCAATTGTTAAGTATTTATCCACAAGGAGAACAGGGATGATAAACTGTTACATACGGCAGTAGCGCTACCGGATACATCAAGGAATAACCCTGTAGCAGCGTTGCGGATGTAGAATTCGCCAGTAGGAAAACCGTTACTCATATCGAAAGATGTTTAAGCGGTTGAACTTTCTGTGGGACTTTGGCCATCCTTTTATACAAAAAATAAATAAATTATATGTGATATTTTACGACTAGAACATCTACTTCCATTTTGTTTGTCAATCATTATCCGAATTCTCTCATACTAAGAGACTCTCCGAGTCTTCTCCAACCCAACTGTCAACTATAACAAACATAGATGTTGATAAACGCTGGCTCTCTCTATAGTGAGAACTATAGAACGAGTGCCAGAACCTCAAAGAAGCGCTCATGTTAAGAGAATAGAACATGATGTAGAACACAAGGTGTGTTCGAATAACCGCCCTGCCTTACGTTGGTAATATTTTTAGAACTAATTACTTCACTGTACACTAACAGGGACTTCTCGCTAGGAAAGAAATTCTACTTTAACAAAGAGAATGAGAGAATGGCGCCCGGTCTTGATCCAACTTGGATTTTGCAAATTGGCATACTAATCGTTTCAAAATTCTCATCTCTACAACAGACTTGAACAAATCCAAATCTTCAAGGGTATAAGCGCTTAAGCATTTTAGCATGTACAAGCAATTGTTCTGCAGCTTGTGAGAATCACAGAAAGTAGCCCGAACAAGATTCAGAAGCACTTTACTACTAGACGCCGTATTTTGAACGGCTGCATTAGAAGTTTATAAAAATTAGCAACCCCTCATGATGTGTATAATTTGCTCGGCGTAGCCTGGATGCACTAACGATGCAGCGTTCTAATAAAAAGAAGTTGATTCAGGTGAAGTCCTTTCACAAAAGAGCAAGAACTACATGTGAACGGCAGGGAAATATCAGGAAAATAGCAACAGTTATTGGTTGTTTACTCTCCGTTCCCTCGTAAGCACGTTCTTTATTAACGTTCTCATTTAATGTTGTCATCCGGGCCTCCACATAAAATCTAAAATGACATTATCATTCAGCTGAAATGATTGAAATCTACTCTGAAATTACATCAAAATTGGCCGAGACCGTATCTTTAACAATAAATGTTTTATTATCAGTTTATCAATCCACAATTCCTCAAACACCATGCGGCAAACCTCTTCCCCCATATATAACCGTGCATGATATGGTATTCCTAATTCATCCTCAGCAAAAGTTTTAATTCGAAAAGGAACTTGGCTTTCGTCATCCCCCCACGAATATTTGATCAAATCTGCTTTACCGTCATGTGTCACCACAAGAGAAGCCCTTGAGCCGAGTACAGCACAATTTGGATTGTACCTGTAATCACCCAGCTTGATGAGAGTGGAGTGGCGGGGATCATTGTGTGGTATAGTGATGCCTTTGACATCCCGACCATTAAACACTACTATACGGGTAATGTGGGGTAGGGAAAAGGGGGAGAGAACGCAAGGATGTTGTCGGGGGAAGTGACGGCAACTTTGTAAAGTACGTTCATTGCTGGAAGGATGTCCGAACCATCATGACAAATGATCTCGTAGATTTTCAGGATTTTTTCGCTAGCCACGACAACCTGATATGTAGATATAAAAGCCAGGTACTACAAGTTGCTATGAGACTTGGATATAAAATATATGATTCCACTCACACTTATATCAGGCTCAGTGGGATATTCAATAGACACTATTGGTTTTGCTTCATTATCTGGTTCACCTTCGATGTAACGAAATAATTGCAGAAAGCAAGCATCCAAAGTGCAGGTTGTATACTGTTCAATATAAAATTTGTCATTCGCATATGGCGAACGCCTAAAGCCATCCTCGCAGGTGTACAGATTCCCCACACGTCTTGCTTGGAGCCTCGCTTCGACACCATGGCCGATGAGATCAACTTGAAAGATCACGATTGGTGATGGAGCAGTGGTTACTGTTTGGTGTGTGTACATGGTCAGCATTGTCACCAAATTGAGAGGAACAAATATCATACCCGTGAAGACGAAACGGAAAGGCGAATAAGGTTTTTTAGTATCAATTCAATACGTGTACATTCGGAGTTGAGTCCTTCGCTCTATATTAATGAGGTCCCGGTGGATACAATCTGGAGAATCAAGATCGTAATAACACACAAGACCACCGTCAACCGCCATTAAGAGCCAGCGACCGCCAAGCAACAGATAACAAGTGTTAATCTCCTTGTATTTGAAAGTTAACTTGTAACTGGACGAAAACTCCAAATTTTGCACATGATTTCATAATTTGAATGCTCGAAGTTGCCTTAGAGACCATGCCTTCAACTCGTCCAGTCAATGATTTTGTAGTTCTTCCTCTATCCTAGATCCAGTTTTTGCTTCTATTTTGTGTACAATCATACACCAAAGTTGACGAGAATCTACAGCATGTGACAGAGACTTGCATGTCTGCCAGGCCGCGTTTTCAGACAATATGCGGAATGAATGAAAGTGGGACGTACAGTTCGAAGGGAGAGTATAGTACTGATGTCGAGCTGTTCGAATATTTTATGGAGTATTTCAAGTGGCAGGGTTTCAAGAGTAGGTATTTCGTGTCCCAGGTGCAGAGATTGACATCGTCAGTAAAAATCCGAAAGAAAGGCCTATACAGGCCTGTAATACATACTATTTATTTTACATGTTTATGTATGCTAGCTTAAATCCGTAGTAGGTATGGCATATACCTGTAGAAAACTATTATTTTTTCGTATGTATTTACGGAATATACTAGATTTTAACATGCCTGGTAAGATCCATGCTAGGTGGCTTTGATGCCTGCGGTAGGGCTAGTAGCTGTGTACCATGCATGAACCACATGTAGTAGATTTTCTCATCCATAGTACTTATTTCCAATACCTACATCAATACCTAGTAGGTATGGTGTAGGTATGTGTAGATATGTGTATGTATTCATTGAATGTTATATGATTGGTTTAGTTTATTACTAGGATCTTTTTTTTTAAAATGGGGGGATGTTGGAGAAGCATATGAGGTATCATAATGCATCAATAGACTCAGGAGTCAGGAGTCGAATAGGGAGAATAGAGATACAAGCATGGAGGTCAGAAAAGATGATATTAAATTAAAATGAAATAAAAACGTTACTTATGTAGTTCAGTGGTATTAGCATCATTTACGTACTGTATGTAGACTTCCCAAGAGTGCAGGTTCAAACCTCACTTGTTGTAATATATTAAATTAATAATTCGTACAATTTAAATACAAATAGTATAGGTGTATAAATAATATCGTGGAAAAACTCACTAAGCATCCAGAAGAAGGTACCTTTTTATCATTGTTCAAGCCAAATCTCATGTATTATAATATATATATATATATGATAAAACATAGTAGTTATTGTAATATATGAGTTACCTAGTAGGTCTACCAGGCCTGAATTCAAAACTAGACATACATAGGCATTCCCAAACCTACTAGGCTGTCCAGACCTAGTAGGTATGGCTGTAGGTATTGGATTGTATAGTATATATACACTGTTATGACCACGAACCGTTAAGCTGAACACTCCTGGAACTTAAACGCTAGAGTGCAGTCGTGTAGGAATGTGCGATCAATAAACACTCTGCTGCAATCTCAAGGCCTTTCAACCTAGTGACCGAGAGGTATGGAGACAGAGATGTATAAGGGCTACAACAGAAGAGATTAAAGCTTAAGGCTTTAATCGTCTAATACAGCGAGTATTTATACTATTCTAGGAATGTACCTATTAATAGCTACTAACTACGTATATCCCAAATACTCGTCATCGCTTTATAATCTACTCCATACACAATGCTAGAACTGTCAACAGGAGTAGGTGAGACATCGGGGTCGGGGACTATTTACTCCATATACAATGAAAGATTAGTCAAACGAAACACATAACTAATACTGGAGCTGGGGAAATGCAGACTTCTAAGCATAAGTGGAGTCTCATACTTAGTTCGACGTTAGGTCATAACGATGTCATAGTGATGTCATCGGGGAATGGTATGTCAGGCGGAGTCGTTCATAGTGTCGTCATTGGGAATGAGTTCGGGGAAGATGGCGAACAAGTCTTCCTCGGTGGTGGTGGTACGGGCCGGTGGTTTGGGTGGACTCGTAACATTACTTCCTTCCTTAAGGGGAATGTCCTCATTCTCAACTTCAGAGGTCTCTGCAAGGGGAGCCAGTGATGTTGGCCTCGGCGACGGGGTCGTAGTCTTCTCCAAAGTCTCGTCCAAAGTCTTCTTGATTTGATCCAGTACTCTGGCGTGAGCGGCGGCGTGCTTGGCGAGAGTGGGAATGGCATCGATGATGTCTTTCACTGCGAGATCCAGTCGGAATCGGGGTACGGGGTCCTGTCGATCGTGAGCGGCGTATCTCTGGTGGTTCATGAATGCTAGGACGCGTTGTCCCTCGATTGATTGGTCGTTGTGTCGGTTGCTGTTGTAAAAGTGTCCTATCTCCTTGTAAAATGTTACTGTTCGTTTTATCGGCAGGGCGGAGTTTAGGGTTTTGGATGTAGTGCTCCTCAATAACGGAGGTCGGGATGGTGTTGGAAGGGAGGCCTTTGTACTTGTTGCGGGAGCAATGCTTGGCATAGTGGCCTGGAGCAGTTTGCTTACAGTGGTTGCAGAAGTAACTTTCGCAATGTGGTAGGAAGTGGTTATGTCCGTTACATGCAGGGCACCGACGCTGTGTGGATTTAATTGGTGGCATGTATGGGGTCTGGGGACATTGGCTGGGAACGTTTGGTGGGATAGTAGGTTGGTCAGGTAGTAGCTTTCCTGAGTGGTCAGGTTCCGGGCCCATTGTTCGAGCATGTAGTGGTTCCTGAGGAGTGGTGTGAGTCGCTTCCGAGTCTCTAGAAAGGATTCCGTCCCTTCGAGTCTCAAGGTTGCTAGTGCTAACATATCGTGGTCCAAAACTAACGCTGAAGAGCGAAGGTCTTGAATTTCGGGATCTGTCAAGATCCTGGAAAAGCTGGTGGAGGCTAGCATGCTCTGGTTGTGAAAAACCATTCGATTGGAGTTTTTGACAAGTGTGGGCCAAGGTGTCCCAAAGGTACAGTTCCTTAGCTCTTTGAGGAAAGTAAGCAGATAGGTCTTCCCGAAGGGTGTGAAGGAGTGTGCGGCGTTCAGAGTTGTTTCGATGAACGGATTCGAGGTCAGCGATGTATGTTTCGCATGATAGTCGGAATCGAACAAGCTGAGTGTCAGGGGAATACGGGAGAGGGATGCGTGTGGTGGAACCATTGGTAGGAGCCAAGGTTTGGGTTGGGAGTACGGTGGAGGGGGCATTGGTGATAGTAGTGATGGGTGTATTGGGAGGAGAGTAGAGCATTGAACTGGGGATTTGGTCAGAGTCTATGTCTCTCTTTATAACTTTTTAGGATTGCTCCTGAATTGGTAAGATTCGATTCAGGCTCCCAAGAATCTTCCGTAGAAGAGTATCCTTTCCAATGAACAAGATACCGTCTTGTCCTCGGGGTTCCTCGGTGGTTCAGGATATTTTCGACTTCGTATTCTTCTTCTCCATTTACGATATCTGGAGGTGGTGCTGTAAACATTTTGCCATATACGTCATTCTCTTTGACAGGAGTGAGGAGTTGGATATGGAATTTGTTGTGGATCCTCCACGTCATTGGTAACTCTAGTTCATAGGTGGTTGTTCCTATTTTGCGTAGAATTTTGAAGGGGCCTTCTCGGCGCTGTGCCATTTTCTTCGATTTGTATTTGATTTGGAGGTTTCTGTTATTGAGCCAGACCCGTTGTCCTGGTTCTAGGGTTGGTAATGGTCTGTTCGATCGAGCGGCCATAAGTTGACGCATATGTTCATGAGCTTCTTGAGCCTGTTCTCTTGTTTGTTTGAGGTACTCAAATCGGGATGAGATAGATGGGATGTTTGAGGGTTCTTCCGTAGTATGGAATGTTTTTGGTGCATAGCCATACATTAGTTCGAATGGGGTTTGAGTGCGACCAGCATGGGTACGGGAATTGTGTGTAAATTCGAGGATAGGCAGTGCTCGTGCCCAGGAGTTGGGGTTTGCAGAGCAATAGATGGATAAGAATAGTTCGATCTCTTGATTGAATCTTTCGGTTGATCCGTCGGATTGAGGATGATAGGCGGTCGAGTATGCGGGTTCTATATTTAGTTTTGAATAGAATTCTTGCATTGACTTGGCGATGAATTGGGGTCCTCGATCTGAGATAACCTTTTCGGGAGTTCCGAATTTGGCGAATAACCGTTCTATCAATAGCTCGGCTATGTCATCGGCTGTGGCTGTTTTCGCAGTAGGAATAATTAATATCCCCTTTGTAAGTCCATGGTCCACTATGGACAATATAGAGTCATAGGGGCCGTCTGGAGGTAGATCCGTTATCATGTCCATGGAGATTTGGGTGAATGGACGGATGGAAGCGGGTCCTTTTATGGGTTGTAAAGGTGCTTTGAGTGGGTGGCGGTTGATCTTGTATTGTTGACAAGTTCCACAACCTTGAACGTAGTTGTGTACGAACGAGTTCATACCGGGCCAGTAACAGTATTGCTTTAGTTTTCGTAAAGTTTCTGTAATTCCTGGATGTCCAGCGGTGATATGGTCGTGTACTCTTTGTAAGAGGGATCGTCTAAGAAGAAGATCATCTGGGATGACAATCTTATTCTGGTAGCGGAGGAAACCATCGTCATCGATGACGTATGTTTCAGGAATAGATGAAGACCGTTGCTGAGTGACGTCTTTTATTTTCTGACCGATGAGGTCATCAATAATGCAGAGTGACGTTTCTTGTAATCTGTGGAGAATAATGACGGGGGTAGTGCAGTTACGTCATGATTATCGTCTCCGATAGGTACGTGATCAGGTCTTCGGGATAGATGATCAGCGGGACCATTTTTCTTGCCGGGAATATGTCGGATTTCGATGTTGAATCTTTGCATATACGCTGTCCATCGTGCTTGTCGTCGGTTGAGATCTTGAGGGTTTTTCCAACGTTTGAGGTTTTCGTGATCGGACCATACAATGGTTTTTGTGTGGTGATCCTTCGAAGTAGTGTCTCCACTCTGTGAGTGCTCGAATTATTGCGAGAAATTCTTGCTCTGAGCAATGATAGTTTCGTTCGGCGGGATTGAAACTTCGGCTGTGATAAGCAACTGGGTGCTTGACTCCATTGGTGTCTCGTTGTAGTAGGACAGCTCCTGTTGCGTATAGAGATGCATCGCATTCTATTTCAAACGGTTTAGTTTGATCGGCAACTGTGAGGATGGGCTGTGTGAGAAATCGCGCTTTCAGATCTTCGAATGAAGACTGGCATTCGGATGTCCAATCGAATACTTTAGTATTAGACATAAGAGCGTTAAGCGGATGTGCGAGGTCGGAGTAGTTTCGAATGAATTTGCGGTAGAAGTTGCAAATCCAATGAACTTGCGAACGTCTCGTACTGATTTGGGTACGGGCCATTGTTGGATGCCTTGTAATTTTGCGGGGTCCATGGCGACGTTGTTGGGAGTGATGATTACACCGAGATACTCGAGGTGTTGTTTTTCGAATTCGCATTTCTCTGTTTTGAGAAATAGATCATTCTTTAGGAGGATTCGTAGTACTTCTTTAGTGATACGGCGAAGTTCCTCTTTAGTTTTGGCATGAATGAGGATATCATCCATATAGACAATGACTTCTCCATCATCTATCAGCTTTCTAAACAATGAGTCCATCATTGCTTGGAAGGTAGCTGGCGAGTTGCACATTCCAAAGAACATGACTGTGGGTTCGAAAAGTCCTTTAGTTGTTTTAAAAGCTCCTTTCCATTGATCTCCATCTTTTATGCGGATATTGTTATATCCTAGACGAACATCAAGTTTTGTGAACCATTTCGAATCTCTCAATTTGTCGAGTATTGATGAGATCAGGGGAATGGGATATGCGTTTTTGATAGTGTGTTGATTTAGATATCTGTAATCTTGACAGGGCCGTAGTTTTCCATCTTTCTTTCCTACAAAGAAGAAAGGGGAGGCCATAGGTGATTTTGAAGGTCGAATGTAACCTTTTTCAAGATTCTCTTTTA